>JAMPIV010015293.1:0-177500 GCA_024509875.1 Oreohelix idahoensis | reverse complement strand
AGCATCTCCTGCTCTCAACTCTTTTCTCTTATCATACATAGAGATTCTAGTAAAGAGCTAAAAATACAAATATGGATGGAAAGGTCGTGAACAGCGCATTAATAAATGTGTAAAATTTATTAAAGAAGAAAAAGCATGAAAATAATGCATATCATCACAACAACATAAAATTACATCAATAATCAAATATTCATCAATAATCATATACACCAACAACCACACACACAGATCACCATTCATAAAACCTGTAGAACACAAAGAGATAAATAATCGAGTGACAGTCCTTCGGTTTTCGGGGACCAGCTGAAGTAACTCCAGTAAGTGGTGTTTTCGTATATATCCTCCATCGGTGATGGAATTAACCTGAATAACATCACTGTATAGGCGCTATCGTTGGTGACCCCCCCCCCCCCTACTGGCGCGAGTTGGGCTGGGGACGCTGTTTATCTCCTGCTGACCAACTGATTGAACTGGGCGACAGCCTGTCCGCTTTTCGGGGACCAAATGTACTAGCTCCAGGAAGTGAATTACTTGTAGATCCTTCGTGAGGGACTAGCCTACAAAACTTTCTTTGTTGGTGCTAAACGTTGGTGACTCCCCTTATAGCGTGAGTGGGGCTGGAACTCTGTCCATAGATGGCTGCTCATACGTCCGAGGTTTTAAGTATCCAGGAAATACACCAGAAGAAGTCACTTGAGGACAAAGAGACCCAGGCGCGCTTATCCGGCGCAAGGCTCCGCTTGGCTGTAAATCCTGTTTAAACTGGTTTGGCTGTGGTTTGCTGAGTGCCCCGTTTAGGCACAACAAAGGCGGGTGATATGGAATTCTGCTATAGGCATGCTGGGCGGGTTTGATATTCTGGAAGCCGCGATGCTCTGGCTGGTAATCCATAGGCGAGTAGAGAGCTACTACTGCATTTGGCGATTCCAGATTTTGCGTTGGCTCCGTTGCACTGCGTGAGCTTAACTTGGCGTTGACAAAAAGGGGTTTTGATTCAGGAACGGGGTTGACGATTCGTGACGCTAGCGGTATTCAGAACCCTCTAGATCGAAGAGAATATTTCGTTCTTCGCCTGACTGGAATCTGCTCTCGCGAGTCGGTCTCCCTGAAACTGAGACCCAAAAGAGACACCTTTTAACTTCAAGCAACGCTAAAATCACACTAACTTTATGCAGAAAGTTTCGCTCCACTATGGGATTAAATTTATTGTAGTTATTGCAATGATAGTTTAGGGCTGTCTTTAACCATGTCTCCTGTTCCTTAAAAATATCAATTATCAACACGCGCCCGCATAGGCTTAATATCTTTTGCACCCCCAGGTACCTGTCAGTAAATGTTCTGACAGCAAAATCTACTCCTCTTCTCCCAATCTCAACATACAGGAAACCTAACCTGTAGTTACAGTTAAATGAATATGCATATTCATCTTACAACATTAAATGAATTTACATAAACAGATTACAGCATTTGACATTACACAATTAAATCGTATGTCCCCTTGGGGAAATATATTAGCATTCCACAATGAGTACATAGACAAGGCAATGTTCTTGCTATAATGATACAGTTGTGGCTGAATCATAAGATATAATTATATCTATGCCTGGTGACTGCTTTCAGTGAAAGTTATAGACTAGTGCCTAGCCACACAAGTAAGCATAAAATGATCCTCCCTTGCCACTAGACATATCTATCAAAAAGGAATAAGTGACTATCTCCTATAATCCAGAGTTATTACCTGCATCTCACTATTCAGTTTTAAAGTGAACAATCCACACCTGACATTATCTTACAGAAATGACAGTTAATTTTGCTGACTCTTAACCCAATGGTAAGCATTCGTGGACTGATTCTACGCCTAATATCTGTTATTGTAAGTTTAACATTTAACCCATGATAAACCGTAACAGTGTAAGCACCACTTAATAGGCCGTAGACAGCGCTACCTTATCACTGAATAAATTACTAGGAGAAGTCCTCAGAAATAAATTCACTTCCCTAACAGATATATATAAAAGCTAACATGAATCTAATATTATAATTATAAGATATGTCAACTCACCCCGAAAAATGACTAGAACATAGGCAAACACATTCTAGTACTGTGTTAACGTTTGCCTTATCTCATGATGGTCATCTACGGGCCAGGAAAATTTACGAATGTCTTTGTCTATTAAAACCAGTCTACTCTTATAGATCACAAGGGACGCTCCCCCCGAACCTGGCCTGCATATTTCTACAGAAGTTCGGCGAAAGACGTAATCTAGAGTAAGACAACAGAAATCGTGCGAAAGTTCCCCAGGTAGAGAAATGCATAACATTATGCTCTATCTTGTCTAAGGGGCGAAAACCCAAAGACTGACCGCGGGTTGTTATCTTCCCCTGAAACAGATCACACTCGTTACCCAGGCCTCAAAGGGTACCAGCCGCTCGTCATCAAACGTTTTAAAGCGACCAGAGAAATTTCCCTGTTGGGACCACAGAGGGTACCCGCCGCTAACGAACCGTTTCTTTCACAGAAACCGTCTTTGGCTCGTTCTAACACTTAAAGCGGACCCGAGAAATGTTTCTCTGGTCGAACAGGTGCGTTTAGATAACGTTACGTCTAGCGTTAGCTGACCGCAGCTGGCCAGCGTAAACAACCTCGGGTGGGGTTGAGAAGGTGAAAAAATGTAGGTAGAATATGAAAGAAACGAAAATACAAAATGTCTCGGAAAACAGAACATTTAAGGGAGTAATCAAATTATGGACAAGATGGTAAAATAAATTATCTTTCACGTGACATATATATATATGTATTTTTATGGATTAATTACAGTGTGTGTTAGAAAGTGTGTAGAACGTGTTTGAACTACTGTGTAATTTTCTGGAGGCAAAAACCAAGCTTGTGAAAATATTCAAATCGATTGAGAATGGTAGCAAGGTTGTGTCTATAGTTTTAGAAAAGTATTTAAAGAATTATTTCTTGATAGAATGGATCACATACCAGGAACATGAGGGAGGATTACAGGAATTGTTTTACTGCATTGATTAAGATATCACTTGGTATTTTTCCACAAAACCTAATAACTTTATGGAGGCGAATCATGGACAAATAGCTCTAACTAAGGATTTGAAGGAAAATTGTATTCACAGTGAACTGTAACTGTATTAATGCTGACTTGATGTGACCTGTGCGTCTACCTGCACTCTGCTGTCTGAAAAACTATCTCTCATCTCCTACTTCTGTGATAGGGAGATAGAGATAGGCAATACAGTGGTGAAATTAAATATATTTTCAGGTTACATCCTGCAATTACCTGCCACCTTTAGGAGCCAGACTCCACTATAGGATTCAGAGGTGCGAGTGCCCTTTAATGATACAGGGCCGGTCACCCAGATCCAAAAGCCTGGACGAGACAGTCTTCTTGCCAGACCCAAGGTGGAACAGACTACCAAATCAAGACGTCAAGCTAAGTAGCCACCCAAGGCTACTGTATAGTTTATCACAGCATCACCACAAACTAGATAGACTATGATGAATAAACAGTGTATTTCCGCTATGCAAACGTCCTAATCAGTGGTTACTTAATTCCAATAACTGTGAAGAAGATAAAATAAATCATAAAGTACAGACAGTCTACACCTACAGTGATTTCAGCCTAGAAAGGAGAACGTTCATACAAAGATAACAGATTGTAAATAATTTTAACGATTTGCAAGTGTTTTTATTTATTTAATTTTGTAATCAACTTTTGAATTCAGTGAAAGATTTTCACAAGAAAAGAAAACGCGTAAAAATAAATTGTAAATATTTACCAGCAGACTTATAAATTCTTTAAGTTAAGTTACAGTTTCTGTTGGTAGATAATTAAGTTATTACCCCTAGCAGAGTTATTAATAATAATAATAATACAATTAAAGAGGAGGATCTGGAGAGGGAACACGTAGGGACTTAGAGTAATACATTACCATCTTCTCTGAGAACTTATACAGTTTGATCCTACCTTTGATGTCTATACACCCTTACTCTTTTCAGAGAAGAGGGTATTTCTTATAAGACCAGATTCTTATCTGGCACTATCCTGGTATCACCTGATACAATTTTGTGTCCATGATACTAAAGAATTTCAATAACATCTAACCCTCTCTTGACACTTATAAGCATTTTTCTCATGTTTGGCATATTTTGTGAGCTAGAAAATTCTTAAGATGATAATAAGGCGTGCGAGGCTTCTTAAGATGCTTTAAAGGGGGTGTGAGGCTTCTTAAGATACTGTAAAGGGGTGTGAGGCTTCCTACGATGCTGCAAAGGGGTGTGAGGATTCCTACGATGCTGTAAAAGGGGTGAAAAGCTTCCTAAGAAGCTGTAAAGGGGTGAAAGGCTTCATAAGACGCTATTTTTACGTGTCGTTATTGTTCAATTATTCCGGAGATATTCTCCATGGCCAAGGTAGACTCTAGGGGCAGTCACACAACACGTAATCGGTATAACTGTACTGAGCGGACACAAACACCTCCTTCACAATTTTACAAACATGCAGTTTATTAGGTTTGACACACGGCTCCATGGTAAGAGATATATTTATACAGCCCCAAAGGCAAATGCAGTGGTATGTATGTCCAATCCGTTCCCTATCAAACGCTGGTCATTGGTAATCATTCAAACTTTATTTAATATCGTCCTTTGGACATTTTTATGAATAGGCACACATTTCCTTACTAGAATAAGCCAGGGACACCTCAACCAAGTATATTGATGTCCTGGTGATGGAATAATTCAGGAAAAACACAGAATACTGCAGGAGCTCAAAACACATACGTCCGCTCACTTCCTAACACAAGCCGCATCTCCTTGCAGACGCTCAACTCACTTCTGCTTCAAATTTGTACACGTCTGCCAGACAACAATATCGGCATGACGTCACTTCCTTTATTAATAAGTGACTCCGTATAAAATAAACAAAAAAGGAGCCCTGTCGAGATGCCTATTATACCGACATAATCGTTATGAATTTTAATCATGACAGCTATAAAGGGGTGAAAGGCTTCCTAAGATGCTGTAAAGGGGTGTGAAACTTCCTAAGATGCTGTAAAGGGGTGTGAAACTTCCTAAGATGTTGTAAAGGGGTGTGAAACTTCCAAAGATGCTGTAAAAGGGTGTGAAACTTCCTAAGATGCTGTAAAAAGGTTTGTAACTTCCTAAAATACGCTAAAGGGGTGTGAAACTTCCTAAAATACTGTAAAAGGGTGTGGAACTTCCTAAGATGCTGTAACGGGGTGTGAAACTTCCTAAGATGCTGTAAAGGGGTGTGAAATTTCTTAAGATACTTTTTTTTTTTTTTTTCGTACGCCCGCTAATACTCGAGGCGAAATCTCAGGTTATTTTTAATGTCTAACCTGACATTGATTTTTACGTGAGTATCCTATTTTTTTGTACAGAGACAAGTGTCCCTCGCCATTCAGGCAGATACTCGCCGTTTTCGGAGGTACCCATTAGAGCTGGGTCGGCTCAGGAGCCGCCAGTCCCTGGTCGACGACACTCCTTCAAATGTTCTCGCCAGGTCTCGAGTTAATCAAGTCCAAATCCCGGTCGACGAAAAATCCTCAAATGCCGTCGCCAGGGTTTGATCCTGAATCACCCGGTCGCCAGAGCGGTGTTGTAACCACTACGCTAGCGCGGCTCCTCTTAAGATACTGTAACGGGGTGTGAAACTTCCAAAGATGCTGTAAAGGGGTGTGAAACTTCCTAAGATACTGTAACGGGGTGTGAAACTTCCTAAGATGCTGTAAAGGGGTGTGAAACTTCCTAAGATACTGTAACGGGGTGTGAAACTTTCTAAGATGCTGTAAAGGGGTGTGAAACTTCCTAAGATGCTGTAAAGGGGTGTGAAACTTCCTAAGATGCTGTAAAGGGGTTAGAAACTTCAAAGATGCTGTAACGGGGTGTGAAACTTCCAAAGATGCTGTAAAGGGGTGTGAAACTTCCTAAGATACTCTAAAGGGGTGTGAAACTTCCTAAGATGCTGTAAAGGGGTGCGAGGCTTCTTCATATGCTGTAAAGGGGTGCGGGATTTCTAAAAAGTTAATAAACACTGCTCTAAGCAATGAAACTGTCTATAAAATGAAAAAAAAAAATATTGTATTCAATAATTTTTTGTCAATGGAAGTAAGAAAGATAATTCTTCTTTAGAACCAATCATGAGATATGGGAGTGAGTCATGGGCAATTAGTAAACAAGTCATAAAAACACTAGAGGCCACATTAAATGTAGTTTTACAGAAGAATGTTAAAAATACCATAGACAGCTAAACAAGAGTAATAATGATGCCCTGAAAGAAGCCAATGCGCAAAGAAAGCTTATTCCTCATGTTAGAAAGAATCAATTCATTTTGTTTGGGCATGTTATGAGAAGAAGAAAGATATAATATATTGCAACAACAGGAAAGATTGAAAAAAAAAGAGACTGGTGGAGACAAAGAGAGCAGGTACTGAGCAGTTTGACATCGTGGAATGGTTGAAGTCAACACCAGAACGGATAAATATTACTGGAGACAGGAGGTTGTGGAGAGACATGATCGGCTACCCCAGCAGTCAGCAGGCATGGTACTTGGAAGAAGAATAAGAAGCACGGAGACAGAAGGAACACGCAGAAAGAAATCCGATTCAGATTATCAGCTACAAAATTAATAAACCTGCAAACAGCAAGGTATCGTAGTTAATGAAGAAAAAACAGTAGGCCGGTTCAAAGTAACCTTAACGTCCATTTTACAAATACAAAAATAAAAATAATGGTTAGATTTACGCTCTTGATCGATTGAGTTCATTCTGCAAGTTTGTTGTTTGGCCGTGTGTGTCACTAAGGTCCGTAATGTTATTTGTCGCTTCAGTGACTTTAAAAGCATGGGATCGTTCTGCTGTGTAACAACCCACTTGCTGGTACATGGGAAAACTCTAACAAATATACTTTTGGGGTGGAGGGGGGGGGGGGGCTGAAGGAGGGGGGGGGGGGGGGTCTTAACTGTGGTAAGCTTACCATTAGTGGAACATGAGATGGTTTCAGTCGGTACGCGAACGATATGTTTCCCTGAATACAGAAAAGTATTAAATAATCAATCACGTCCTGCAAGAATGGGTTCAGCAGGGCTAATTGGCCCGGGCTTCAAATCACTGAGGGCCTCACCTCACAGTGGGGGCCTCACTTCACAGCGGGGGCCTCACCTCACAGTGAGGGCCAACTCACAGTGGGGGTCTCAACTCACCTCAAAGTGGGGGCCTCACCTCACAGCGGGGGCCTCACCTCACAGCGGGGGCCTCACCTCACAGTGGGGGCCTCACCTCACATTGAGCGCCTCAACTCACAGTGGGGACCTCAACCCAGTCAAGGATGCAAGATAAACGCACTTTGAACCCCCTGCTACAGAAACCACTACTTTATGAACACAGACAAGTGAACTGACACAAGCGAATTAGATGCAGAAGAGACCCCATGTTCCACATGCAACAAAAAAAGAAATTACCATTACATAAATGAGTTATGACACATGACTTGGGCCACTTATAAGCAATTTTCGCGAGCTGTGTGAAGACCATCGGAGATATGCGGTTACAGAGTACAAGAATTCACGTATAATGTTCTTTCTGCATGTTATATATATATATATATATATATATATATATATATATATATATATATATATATATATATATATATATATATATATATATATATAAGGCAAAGTATGTTTGTATGTTCTCAATACAAAACCGCATGCCTTATCATTTCTTGATGAAATTTGGCAGACAGGCTCTTTAGTTACCGCCGGGGTACGCCATGCAGTTATTTTCTAAATTAATATTGTAATTATGACATTTTGATTAATTAACGTTTTTCGTAACAAATTTAAACTGGCCAGGGGCCATAATCATTAAATAAAAATTCATGAGTAATCAAAGGAAGTAATACAAATGTAAAATCTATTATTTTGTTTTTGTGACAACTGCCATACTTTTCCATATCTTACAACATAGTTCAAAACTATTAACAATACACTTTTAAATTAAAGGAAAATTTTTTTAAAAAGCAATGACTATACAATGTGGATCTGTATCCGAATACGTACACCATCACTAGTAGCTTCACGTGTGAATCGCGTAATGTCATTTATACGATCATATGTAAACGTTGCTGCAAAACCTATATTGGCCAAACAGGCAAACGACTTGGGGACAGATTCAGCCAGCACTTAAATGACATCTCTCAGCAAAAGTCCACACCAGTTGCCACACACTTCAATAGTCCTGACCACCAGGGTCCCATCGACATCCAGGTCACTGCGATCCGATCCTGCTCCTCTGACACTGCCAGCCGAGAACAGCTTGAGAACCGTCTTATCCACCGCATGGAGTGTCTAAAACCAGCCGGTCTCAACACATTCCACACCTTTGTCTGAGGTCACCCTTTCCTCTCTTGCTCTATTTGGACTCTTTCCACTCTTATCCTATTCTTCTATTTTTATGCCATCCTCCATAATATGTATGGATGTACACGTTTTCTAATTTGTCTTGATTTTTTATTTCATATTCATTTATCTCCTACTTATTCTGTCCTCTTCTATTTCCAGTCCCCACTTTTATTACATTTGAGTAGTTTTTTTGTTCAGTTTCGTTTTTTACTTTTTAGTTTCTTAGTATGTATTGTGTACATCCGGGGTCAGAAGTCACTTCCTTTTCAGCCATGCTTCGCCTTCAGGGAAGTACCTAGGTTTTATTTTTATATTTCTTTAAGTTCTTATGTCTCCTATCTAGCCTTCACTTTCTTTTCCTGACGAAGGCCTTGTGGCCGTAACGTAGACTACTTTCTTTGTCTTTTGTCCTCGTAAGACGAATCACCTTTTTTCGATTTTTTTCAAACCCACCCATTGTATCCGAATAAAAGTAAGACTCACCACGTGGCGTGCTTTATTTTTCTACAGGGCCGTACTCAAACAAGGGAAACAATCAAAATTATGAATCAAGGGAAACAATCAAAACAATAAAATTATTATTTAACTTCGTTATTTACAACGTCACATTCCTTTATTTTACATTTAAATTTAAATTATTTAAACAGACACTAATTGCATTATGCGAAAATAAAATACGATGTTTTGTTTTTTGTAGTATTTAATTATTATTACTGTTTTTATCATATTTACTGCCATCAATGGTACCTATACCTTGTAGCGGTATGGCGGCTTGTGTACCCTGAAAATCCCCAGAGCTATGCCAGTGGAAGATTTACTCCTGGTAGGTTCAACCAAGCTGGACTGGTCTGTGTGGGTAGGGGTCAGACAAAAGCTGGTTCCCTGGTCCTCCAGGGTTGGGGTTTTAGCACAGGGCCGATACCCCTGTCTATTTAAAAAATCGCACATGTTACGGAAACAGCAACAGATGAAAAAACTTTGATACCGGACGGACATCCGGAGTCTCCCTCTCGTATGAATGACAGTGGTGAAAGCCGAAAGCAAGCCATTGGCATGAAAACGGATGCGCTGACCGCAAAACACGAAACCAGAATTGGTTTTTGGAATGTCAGAACTATGAATGAGGCAGGAAAGCTGAGACAAATCACAGCAGAGATGAGGAACTACAAATTACATATCCTGGGAATAAGCGAGAGCAGATGGACAGGGATGGGGAGAATAAAAACAGCTACAATGGAAACCGTACTTTATTCTGATAGAGAGGATGGTCAGCACAACGAAGGTGTAGCCATTACCCTGAAGAAAGGAATGGAAAGGCCTTTACTGGAATGGAAACCCATCAACAACGGACTGATAAGAGCAAGACTGAGAGGGAGATTCACCAACACCACAATTATACAATGCTATGCACCAACAAACGACAGCGATGAAGAGATCAAGGACGAGTTCTATCAACAGGTACAAAAGGAAATAGAAACTGCACCCAGCAACGATCTTATTATAGTAATGGGAGACCTAAATGCGAAAGTTGGAACACACAATAATTATAACGAAAGAGTAATGGGAAAATGCGGCAGTGGAACAGTAAATGAGAATGGGGACAAGTTAATTAGCTTCTGCAGTATTAACAACTTGGTCATTGGAGGAACACTTTTTCCACACAAAGAAGTGCACAAGTTAACATGGGAATCACCAAACGGACGAGACAAAAACCAGATAGATCACATAATGATAAATGGCAGATGGAGACATGCACTACAAGACGTGAAAGTAAGAAGAGGCGCAGATGTGGAAAGTGATCCTCACCTAATAGTAGCAGAACTGAAGGTGAAACTCAGAGCTGCTCGGCCAGTTGCAGTCAAACAGAAAAGATAAAACATCACGAAACTTAAGGACCCCCTCACCAGAAAAGCTTTCGTGGTCGACGTAAAGAGACGATATCAGATTACCAAAAGCCAGGAAAGAACAGAGACCGATGATGACGACCAGAAATTCAACACCATCTCAACAATATACAAGGAAAGCAGCAAGTCATGCTTGGGATTCCAGGAAAGAAAGAGCCAAGACTGGATAACACCAGAAACGCTAAACACCATAGCGAAGAGAAAGGAAATGAAAAGAAAGAAAACAGAAGCTAAGTCTCCCAGGTTAAAGGCAATATATGGTGAACAGTACAGTCAGCTGGACAAGGAAGTAAAACGTCAAACCCGTGCTAACAAAATGACATTTCTGGATGACCTTGCAAGACAGGCAGAAGAGGCAGCAATGAGAAATGAACAAAGCACAGTTTATAAAATAACTAAAACTATCAGTGGAAAACGAGGTGCAAACAACATAACGTTAGTAAGAGACAAGCAAGGAAATCTCATCACTACAGCACAGGGGCAGGAAACAAGATGGGCAGAGCACTTCAGAGAAACACTGAATAAGGAACCACCAGAGACTCAGCTGAATGTTCCTGAGACTGAAAGTGACTTAGACGTAAATACAGACATCCCACGAAAAGAAGAAATCATCACAGCTATCAAAGGGTTAAAAATGGAAAAGAGCCTGGTCACAACAATCTAAATGCTGAGTTATTCAAGGCAGACCCTGAACTAGCTGCAGAACTAATAGAACCACTATTTGCACAAGTCTGGGAAACTGAGACAACACCAACAGAGTGGAGTAAAGGAATAATTGTCAAATTGCCCACGAAGGGCGACCTTGCAGACTGCAACAACTGGAGAGGAATTACTCTCCTCTCAGTTCCCAGCAAAATACTAGGCAGGATAATCATCCAGAGAATTTCAAAAGCAGTTGACCATAAACTGAGGAAAGAACAAGCGGGCTTTAGTAAGAACAGAAGATGTGCAGATCATATATTCACCCTCAGGAACATTATAGAGCAGTGCTCAGAATGGCAGAGACAGCTGTACATTAACTTTGTTGATTTTGAAAACGCTTTCGACAGCATACACAGGGACAGCCTATGGAAAATACGGAGGGCTTATGGAATTCCCAGCCGCATTGTTTCCATCATAAAAAGCCTATATTCTAACTTTACGTGCAGTGTCGGATTGAGTAATGTAACTTTCGAAGTGAAAACAGGAGTACGACAGGGAAGCCTCTTATCAACAACATTATTTTTGACAGCCATAGATTGGGTGATGCGCCAGACAACAGAGGGCAGTCCGAGAGGAATTAGATGGACAACATTTTCTACACTGGAAGACCTGGAATATGCAGATGACATTGCACTATTCGCGCATTCACATCAACACATTCAAGACAAAACCGATAGCCTGAATAAGTATGGCCAGCAGATTGGCCTGAACATCAATCTGAAGAAGACAGAGGTCATGACACTAAATGTGGGCAGTCCTGAGCCAATAACAGTAAGGAACCAGAAGTTAGAACAGACAGACACATTTACTTACCTAGGATGCATAGTAAGACCTGACGGCGGAACAAGCAAAGACATTAACAACAGAATGAATAAAGCGAGAACAGCCGTTGCTATTCTCAACAACATTTGGAAGTCTTCCCAGTACAGCACAAACACCAAATTAAGACTGTATGAGAGCTGTGTACTTTCTGTGCTTCTCTATGGTGCGGAATGTTGGAGAGTAACAGAGAACGAAATGTCGAAACTGCCCTCCTTCCACACAATCTGCCTAAAGAAAATTCTCCTAATCTTTTGGCCAAACACCATCAGCAACCAAGAACTACTTATTCGGAGTAACCAGGAGGACATGCACACCATCATAGCTGGCAGACGCTGGAGTTGGGTTGGCCACGTCCTCAGAAGGGACCCTGATACCATCACAAGAACAGCTATGCTATGGACCCCCGAGGGAAAGCGAAAGAGAGGCCGACCAAAAACAACTTGGCGGAGAACTGTGGAAGCCGAGATGCAAAGAATGAACCAGAGTTGGGGCACTGTCCGAAGGATGGCCGCCGACCGAGCAAGGTGGAATCAATTTGTTGCTGCCCTACATGACGCCACCAGGCGTGATGGCCGCTGACTGCTTTGACGGTTGGCGGTTATGGATCAAAGAAGAAGAAGATAACTAACACATAACTAATTTTCCAGACCTAAAGGTCTTTTATATTTGTACATGCGCCCTAATATACCAGCTAGGTTGAACGGGACACGCCTCGCCAAAAGGAGGCAAAATTTAAATAAAAAAAATCTTCATAACTGAATCAGACCGCAACATCGATTATTAAGAAAAAGGTCTTTATCACATTGTTGGACCGAAGGGTATTTTATAATTGGACATGTGCCAATCTTAAACCAGGTGCGCCTCGCCAAAATAAGGCAACATTTAAGTTTTTTTTTTTATCATTTAAAAAAAAAAAGAAACTAGCTGAAAGCTAAACAATACACCAGAACTAAATAGCTTCTTTATTTAGCCATGTGTCCTAATATAACAGGCGTTATCCATATGTCTAGGTTCATTTTCACTCGAATATCAAAATATTATAGTTTGATTTTGACATTTGATAAGTTTCCTATGCAGTTACTAGGAAAAACCCGGGCAACGCCGGGTCCTTACAGCTAGTATATATATATTATATATATATATATATATATATATATATATATATATATATATATATATATATATATATATATATATATATATATATATATATATATATATATATATATATATATATATATATATAGCTGCGATATTTGCGCCTTTCGGCCGACACATCCGACTTCAGCACGGCATTTTTGGGGACCGGGTTTGCCTTCCCACATTGATCCATACTCTCTCAGCCAGACTGCAGTGATGCAGCCTGTTTCCAGGACCACCAGTTGGAGGTGGAGTAGGGTCTATTCTACTCAATCACCTATTTATGAAAGTCTGTCAGGATAGCTGAACGCATTTTGGTTTGTTTAAAGTTAAATGTTTACATTTTGTCTCTTTTACTTCCTGTGTCTGTCTTTCCGATTGTTCGCGTATTTTAGGAGAACAAGCCTTTACCACGATTTCATTCTCTGCTGCTTTCTTCTGTTGGTCTCTCCGGCGCTCATAGATTCTTTTGGTGCTCTTTGCTCCCCCCCCCCCCCCCCCCCCCCTTTTTTTTTTCCTGTCCCCCAAATTACGATTTCCTGTCCTCCAGATTCGATTGTTCTCGAACAATGCCACTGAAATCCAGATAGCCATAAGCGGTGGATATTGGGAAGTTATTCTTATGTTGAGGTCACCTCGTCTGGGGTCACCCCTGAGACGATTACCTAACGATTTGTAAAATGGGCTTGCGCCTTTTTCTTTGCCCACTGCGAGCCCTGACTGAACGTGCCGGGCGTTCGATGTTTATTGTCCTTATAATGCAGCAGGACGTGTTGGATACGAGCGTTGGACAATGAACCTGTCGTCCAGTGTTTCCTGAAGTGTGGGTTGCGTGCCCATGACGGTACGTGAAGGGACAAACGGCAGAGTTTTTATTGTATTTAAAAAAAACAAAAAACTTTTTCTATTATAATTTTGTTGTAAGAATCCACTATTTACATCCGCTGCCCTATCAGAATGTATTTAGATTTTTACTATTACTTGAAAGGTAGTCCCACGGCAGATACTACCGTAGGCGACAAGTGTTGGAGACTTGACTATAACAGGTCCAGCATAGAGAGGTTGGGGGGTGACCCGTTCCCTTCCTTGCTGCCTTTTCCTTCCCTAACACAACAGAAAAATTAGGCACCCATTTACAGCTGGGTAGACTGGAGTGTGACGGTACCGTGAATCGAACCCGGATCCTTTGCCACGAGAGACCTGCGCTCTAGCCACTCTGTCAATCGGACGCTCTACTCTTACTTACGGTAGTTTAATTAGTATATATATATATATATATATATATATATATATATATATATATATATATATATATATATATATATATATATATATATATATATATATATATATATATATATATATATATGGGGTTCACGATTATTGTAAGTTTGAGAACCACTCCTGCACGATTATTGTAAGTTTGAGAACCACTCCTATAGGCTGTTCGCTTTTCTTAGTGCGCATGAGTTCACAGTGATATGAAACTACAGTACATTACAACATGAGACATGCTAATCGTCAGATGTGGTACCCCCTTTGGACAAGTGCTTTGGAGCATTAACCACTAAACTTCCTAGCTTCTTGTCAGGACCTGTTAACCCCAAATATGTATGTAGGTTAGTCGCATTTTCCGACACGCACTCGCAAATATTCGAATATTATAAGAATGCTGAACATGCTCGACTTACTGACTTGCCCCGTATCTACAAAAGGAGGCCGGTCACACGGACCGTTATTCTTTGGCTTCTTAGACCAGGAGCTAATTAATTTACCGGAAAAAAGGAGAGACCGTTTTTTTGCTGCATTGCAAATATAGGACGATTTGGCAGACGTTTGTTGAAGGCCTATGCTACTTCGGGAGCTGAAAGGTGATGATGATGTCCTGACAACATTTAAATTATTAAAAAAAAACTGAAACAACTCATTATTCATTCATTAATCTATTATCTTACAACTCCCCTACGTTGTATAGGCTGCCATCAAGTTCATCCCTAACTTTCCTGTTCTATGCCATCGGCGCAAGGTCTTGTCGTGTCCTTTATATCTCTTTCATGACAGTCTCAACTTCCCTTCTCCATATTGTTTTACGTCTGCCTATATTTCTCTTACCAATTTCATTCTAATATTCATTCCAACGATCATTCTAATATTAATTCCAACAATCATTCTAATATTAATTCCAACAATCATTCTAATATTAATTCCAAAAATCATTCTAATACTCATTCCAACAATCATTCTAATATTCATTCTGACAATCAATCCAATATTCATTCTAATAACAATAATAATAATAGTCCCTTCAATCATAACTGACTATGGGAATACGCCCCTGAGGTGACAGATCTTAGCTGCTTTTTTTTCCTGATATCCTGTCAACGTTTTCTACTCTGTTCTGCTTGCTTTGAGAGAGCTTCTTTCCGCCCAATCTGAGGTGGCGCCGAAGAGAGCATCGACACTTGGTGCGATCTGCAGCTTCATCCTCCCAGGTTGCTGGATTTATGTTCAGTGCCTTTATGTCTCTCTTGCACACATCTTTTAACATCAGCTGCGGTCACCCAACTGTTCTTTATTCATTCTAATAGTTTTTCTAATATTCATTCAAATAGTATTTCTAATATTCATTCCAATAGTATTTCTAATATTCATTCAAATAGTATTTCTAATATTCATTCAAATAGTATTTCTAATATTCATTCAAATAGTATTTCTAATATTCATTCAAATAGTATTTCTAATATTCATTCTAACAGTATTTCTAATACTCATTGTGATAGTCAATCTAATATTCATTCCAATAATATTTTTAATATTCATTGTGGTAGTCAATCTAATATTCATTCAAATAATATTTCTATTATTCATTCTAACAGTATTTCTAATATTCATTGTGATACTCAATCTAATATTCATTCCAATAATATTTCTAATATTCATTGTGATTGTCAATATAATATTAATTCCAATAGTATTTCTAATATTCATTCTGATAATTATTCTAATAGTCACTATAACCGCCACCTTTCTAGTTGCCACCTTCATAGAAAATCATGGGAAAACTGTGTTAAACGATTTGCAGTTCATCGAATATCCGTCATTTTCCTACTATGTCAACTAAAACACATCATAAAAGGCATCATTCAAAATGAAGTAGCCTTGTTAACACAATAAACACGAATTTTCATGCCATTTTTAAATGAGTTCAGGCACGCCACATTTCTCCATTATTCGGCTACAGCCGGCTTTTTAGATCATTTCTACCACACACGTTACTTATTTTTGTTTTTTTACGCTTCGGATAACAGAAGTTCAACCAGGAGCAAACACTCAGGATCAATACTGTCAGTACTAAATGGCGAGGTAAACATAAATAGGTAATTCTTTTTACTTGGACAAACGACAAACAAAACTGCCTACGCTACGGCCATGATTCCTTCGTCGGGGATAAGCCAAGGAAAACCAAAGACATTTTGAACTATTACTGCGATTTTCAAGAACGTAAACTTACGCTAGCCTGAAGTTTTGAACATTCGACACGGAGAAAAGCTCCTTGTGAGAACACTCAAACAAAAGAATGCCGATTATAATCGTCGCCGAAAAAAATTATTAGTAGTGACAAGCAAAGACTAAGAGACAAATGATCGCGAGAAGTGGTAGACGCTCTAAAGACACATACTAGACAACAGAAAAGAAAGAGCAGAAGTAGGCACTCCGAATATTCGAACATAGTGCATCTACATGACACAAACTATCCGCCAGAATTCGAACATAGTCCCTCTACATGACACGATCTAACCGTAAGAAAGAGACCAGTTAACAGTTAAGTAGGTTTGTTTTTTCCCCTAAGGGGAGGCAGGATAGCAGCGCGACCTTCTCCAACCAAGTTGAGGGAAAAACTGTATGTTGACGAGAGAAGCGTGAGACTGACTTTCAGCTTTATAAGAGAGATAGATGTGTTATTTGAGAGTGAATGAAGAAGAAAAAAGAAGTTAAGGTAATCGGGCCCATTAAAATAATCTTTGTACTTTCCTCGTGTATCAAATATTGTCATTTTGTCTTACGTTTGATGGGACAAATGAGCTTGGCTGTCGGAAAAAATCTTGATTGTCAAGCTGTTATGTTAGCGTGTACTGAATTCAATTTCTGTTGGCCAATGTCAGTTTTTTTCTCCATAACCCAATCTACAGCCAGTGAAAAGAGAAATTATGACAACAGGCACTCCCTGCCGCACTCCAGTTCTTATCTCAAACGGTTCAATACGCTGTAATCCATGAAGAATTCAGCATTTCATGTCATCATGCTTTCTTTATTATGTTAATGATTTTCAGTCGGACTCATTACAAACTTTTCTAAGTGATTCTCTGTCATACACTGTCAAATGCCAGTTTCGTGCACACACACATATGAACTTTTCATATGTTAGCCTTCTGACATCACGCTCCAATTGGTACTGTATATGTTCTCGCTAAAGTACAAATCTGAACCGTGCAAAACCCTTCTCGGTAATCACTACGTTTAACCTGAACTGTTTTTTTTTTTTTTAAATAAGAGTTTTGGCTCGTTTTGACCACACATGCCTTGTTCAACCAAGACACAAGGTTCGTCGGTTATATTAGGGCGCATGTCTAACCCGGCATCTTTGCCGCGAGAGACCAGCGCTCTAACCACTGTGTCAATCGGACACTGGTATGAAGGAAGGAAGGTATAAAAAGTAAAGATATCCCAAAGCGCATATGGAGGTAGTGAAGTGTTAGAGACGTCACCTATACTACTCAGATCCTGTGGTTCTGGTGTTAGATTAACAGGAACCGTCAAGAGGTGACGTGTGATGGGGGATATGATGTAGATAAGAGTCAACAGAACACCATAATGAAGAACAATACGCCTGACGAGTGTAGTTTATAAAGCTGTGAGCTTTTGAAGGCTTAATGACAGGTTATATACTTTCTCGGAACTTTCACACCTGGTTTTCTGCTGTACTAAAATTTTTCATCATGCAATTTCAACAAACGCTGATTATAATCTTTTCTTTTCACTCTACTTATATGCTTCCTTTTCTTGCTCCACTTTATTTATTCCTCTTCTGGCTACCTTTTTTCCTCTTCTTTATTTCATTTTTATTTTGTTTCTTCCCTGCTTCTTCTTTTTCTTGTTCCCTTCTTTTTTATCGTCTATTTATTTTCTGTTTCTTAATTTCTTCATTCCATCATCTCCTTTTCTTTCGTTTTGTCACTCTTCTTTATCCCAGGCACCCAGACCAACAAATATGCTGTGTTCTTAACACAATTCCTTTTGTTCCTAGATCGTCTTGCTTCTTAAATCTTGCAGGTCATAAATCAAGCGTTTTGTTTTTCGTATACGTTCCTTAACCGTCGAGTGGCAGAGCGGTTAGAGCGTAAGCTTCTTGAGCTAAAGTTACGGGTTCCAAACCAGGAAGCTGTAAATGGGTACTTGGTTCTATTCTTGAATTAGGGAAGGTAAAGGCAGCGAAGAAGCTGAGGTAGTTATATGTGAAGTATCTAACACTTCATCCACCAAAGCTATATGCGCTTTGGGATATCTTTACCTTTCATATCTTCCTTCCTTCATACCAGGGTCCGACTGACACAGTGGTTAGAGCACTGGTCTCTAGCGGCAAAGATGCCGGGTTCGATTCACGACATCGGCACGCTCCAGTCTACCCAGCTGCAAAAGATACCTGACTTTACTCTTCAGTTAAGGAAGGAAAAGGCAGCGAGGAAGGGAACTGGTAACTTCCACCTCTCGATGCCGGATCTAGCATAGTGAACCCTCTAACACTTCACTCCCCTACGACAGTACCTGCTATGGGCCTACCTTTACCATTTTGTTTCCTTCATCACGTGACCTAAATGGTTGTTGCGGATCCATGCCTCATTAAACGCGTTATTGTTTGTGTCCATGTTTGTCTGTCTTGTGATAGTATTTGTACTTGCAAATATCTTTCCAGCTTAAAGCGTTAATAGTGGTCCCTCTTCTGTCATAACTGACTATAGGAATGCGCCCTTGACTTGAGGTGATAGGCCTCAGCTGCTTTGTTGTTGTTGTTGTTGTTTTTTTTTTAATGGTGTTCCTTTCGGCTTGTTGAAAGAGCTTCTGTTCGCCCAATCTGAGGTGCCGCCGTAGGGGGGAATCGCCATTTGGTGCAATCGGCACATCGTCCTCCAAGGTCGCTGGATTTATATCCAGTCCTTTCGTGTTTGTCTTGCACACATCTTTAAACCTCAGTTTGAGACCGAAGACGCAGCACACGAGATGAATGTAGTCAGCGACTCATAGCTTGACTGCTTGCGTCAGGGTCAGCGAACCAGAGCTGACAAGATCCTACTCCCCATCTCCAAGTGGTGGTCCTGGAAACAGGCTGCATCACTGCAGTCTGGCCGAGAGAGTAGGGATCGAAGAGGGAAGGCAAATCCGGTCCCAAAAAAAAATGCCGTGCTGAAGTCGGATGTGTCGGCCGAAAGGCGCAAATATCGCAGCTTCGCTGTAAACAGACACAACGCAACCAACGTCCTTTTCAGGACGAACGAGGAAGAAGAAACCTCAGTTTCGGTCACCCGGCTGTTCTTTTGCCATCTGCCAGCCGTCCATAGGAAATATTTTTGGGAATGCGCCATCTTCCATGCGGCGGACATGGACCAAGCCAGCATAGTCTGCGCTGTCTATGCCGTGTATACATGCTGTGAAGACCAGCTCGTGACCGCACCTCCTGATAGTTAAAGCATTAATTAAATGGTATTTCATGTTCTCACCGTCAAACTCCATGTTATAGAATTAACGGCTTTTTTTGGAGGGAAGAACAACACTTAGGACTGTCATAAGATTATCTGAAGTCCGTGTTCGAAAACATGAACCTACATATAGACATCAGCATGTATTTCGCTTCGTATTACTTACAGCTTCATCATAAAACGATTTTATATTAATTATGACACTTTCTCTCATGGCCCGTTTTGGAAATAAATTCTTGCCAGCTTGTAGTAAAAAGTTAAAATATTTTTTTTTTTTTAACACCGGTCAAAATTTATTTCATATCTTATTCAAAATTGCGAATAGCTGGCGATTATTTTTAAGTGTACATCGAATATACAATAAATTTTTTTTACATGCCTATCACGATTCCCTGAAAAGCAATATTAATATATTTTCGTTCGCAAGTGCATTCAAGCAAGTAAGTCAAGGAAGATTTCTTTGGTCTGGCGCTTTAATTTGTAATATATTTACTTATCTTTTGGGTTAATGAAACCTGTTGATAGTATTACAAGGCAGTCCTTGTTCTGGAACCCCCAGGGCAAGAGAGGCAGAGGTAGACCAAGAAGCACATGGAGAAGAGAGCTGGAAACAGAGGTGAAAATGATGAGGAGAACGTGGAAAGAACTTGAGATGATGGTACGTGACAGGAGGAATTGGCATGTGTTTGTTGAAGGCCTATGCTCCTTTGGGAGTTTAGGGTTATGAATGAATGGGTTAATGAAGGCCACTCTGTCTTTCTGTAAACAGCTTGAAAGCTGCTGCAGAAGTTGTAACGACAGAAGAAGTCCATGAAAGGCACGTAGTGCTTTTCATAAATGTACTGCTAGTAATAATAGTACTAAAGGAGTCAAAGAAACAAAGATCAACTACGTATTAAGAGTAACACTCGGCAAATACGTCGACCATTTAAAAACAAAAACAAAAAAAACTTTGATACTTGACTTGTCTTGTCTTTGGTCCACCATCACTGAACGTTATCTCTTGATGATTTTAATGTCACAATGTGAAACTTTGCGGCTCTGATTAGTTGTTCAGGTCTGCTATATAGGGTGTTTTCAATTAAACAAGTAAAGAGTGGAAACAAGAGGCCTGTAAACAGTAAATAAATAAATATTACATACATAAAGGTATGTTTCAGGCACTCGTGAGAAACAAAGAAGTAGACAACTGAAAAAACAACAGACGTGAGTGGCTTACCGGAGAATCGAACCTAGGACCTTCTGTAGCCTAGCAACGAAAGCGAATCACACTATCCTCCCTGCCAACTAGGCACCACTTAATAGTGCTGGGTTATTTGGTAGAAGGAGTTGTCTCATCTCTTGCAGTGCTGGGCAAAGCAACAGGTAATGTTCCCCTGTTTCAGATGGGTGTTGGTAGTGCCTACAGGTTGGATTGTTATTTGGGTCAATTTTATTTCTTTCTATGAAAGTTAAGTAAGCAGTGCACCGTTCGTAATCTGAACATTTCTGTTCCATGTTTACGTCCAAGATTATTTATAGCATCTTTCTTAGATGGTGCAGTGCCTACCTGTCGTGAAATTCTACATCCCCATATATAAATTAAAACGTAAATGTAAATACTAACAAATAAATTTAATAAAAGAAAAGAGAAATGGTAAAAGAACAGTGCTGTCACAATGACTGTACTCGAAATCCCATTGTTTTCTACTTCGTCTGCAAATTGTAGCGCTTTCACGTTGATAGTAAAAGCCTACTGTATTATTACCCGCTTTCTTCAATGAAACGTGTACTGTATTTCTTGGAAAAACCTTGAGATACGCAAGCTGATCAATGACCTAAATTTAATATTTCATTCATTCTATTTTATACACGGCGTAACTAAAAGACAGATGGACTAAAGGATAGAGAGAAGGGAGAGGCAGAAAGCAAGGACACATGCAACACTTAACACGCGTCGCGCGATACACAATTGCTGCCATCACGCGTGTAAGGCCACAAGCACTGGCTTTTTTTCAAATCGTCAGTGATAAAAACCCTACCCATACCAGAGTTAGGTTTTAAAATCCTGAAAAACGCTTATTGGGAATTATGACATTATACCGGTTTACGTTTGAAAACATGACAGTACCCAGACACCCTCAAGTTTGGAAGTGAGAAGGTAGTAACAGCACGACTATCCTAGAAGAAAATGCATATTGGCTCCATTAAATTCGTATATTTGGGTTCCTTAGGGTTTGCTGACAAAGAATATGTAAAACGTTACGCAAATAGTCTAGGAATTACCAAGTTATGGCCAAAATAAAATAGTGGGGTGCCTGACAGCATGAAATCATTTCTGCTCATAAAATTTTTTTTATAACGTGTTTGAAAAAACATTACGTTACGGAAATAGCCTACCATGTTAACTCCTATTTGATTGGAGCGCAACAAATGTAAGACTAAACACGATTGGTCGGGCTATAAATACTATCTTGTGTTGTCAGGGGAAACGTGAAAAGGGGTACTTTTTTGAAAAGATGTGTAGACATGGTTTGATTGGGTAGAGCTGCGAATATACTCAATTCAGAGTGTCTGTTCCTTGCCACATCTTGTAATAAACCTACTAAGAAGCAGTGCGTTGAGCACCAGTGTATATTTTTTATAAAATAAAGCCTGGGACATCGGCAGATCGGAGTTGTGCTATATTCATTGCCAGTTAACGAAACTGTTTATTATTTCCATGAATTGTGGTAAGCTTGAAATATTCAATATCTTTTAATGAAAATTGAATGTAAATTGATAATTTATGTCTGTATATATGTGTAGTTCAGTAGCGAACATGATGTAAAGCCTATAGTGCTCCAGCCTGAACAGAAGGTGTCGGAGGAAAGTAAAACTGCATGGAATGGCCAAACAGTACACTGACACCTAGATTATTGACTAGAAAGAAATAATGCTGGAATTGCAGAGGCGTAGTAACCATTAGGGAGGGAAATACTGGTATAAAGTATTTCAGATGAAGCTGACAGTTGGCATAACGCTCTGAACTCAATGTTTGTGATGTATTGTGCTCAGTGTAGAAATAGAGTATAAATTAGTTCTGACGTAGAAGGTACAACCTTCTTGTTTCAGGGACCGTGGTCTTAAAGTTATTGAGCAGCACCTGGTCAGAGCTTTGCTGAAGCCAGAGGTGGACAGCATACTCCTTGGTCCATATAGCAACCAGTGGGGTGGCTCCAGAACTCATTAAAGTAATCGAGCAGAGGAGTCCTTTACTGCAGTCATCACGAAAGATAAGAGAGTGTGGCCATGGAGCTCAACATTATGTACCCCCATCTTAAAATGACATTGTAAAATAAAATTAAGAGGGGAATTTAATTGTTTTAATACCAGGAACTGAGAACATCTCCAATACTAGTTCCAATAGAAACAAACTATTGAAGTCATGATGACAAATACCAACAGAGCTTGAACAAAACAAAACCAGTATTACCTCATATTACTACTACACAACTGACACACATAGGATACTATTAATAATATATGTCACTACAAGATTCATATTAATAAATTCTGTACATATAACTTGTAATTAAAATTGATTGTGATTCCTGGTTCCCTTTGTATTTGAATCAGGACACATATACATTCATGACAGCACTGAATACATATTGTTATTTGAAAAGTTATCAGTGACTCCTTTAAGATATCCTCGTAGAGTGTTTTATGTATGTGAGTGTCACAGTGTTGTCAAGTGTGGTGGAATAAATTAAATTGTTTATCTGTCTGTTGTTGTTATGACTTACACTTCATCATACACATACCCTAGACATATAACGTAGTCATCACACTATTCCAGAATAATTCTGACTGAGGTATACATATGTGGCAGCAAGTAAGGTTATCTATAATACACTACTCTTATTAGATATAGATACCTTCACAGCTGATCTCAGTCAGTACACTAAGTCCCCTATAAATATTTATAACATCCCACTTCACCACACTACCATAACCATCACATTTGCAGTATCCCTAGGACACTGGCTAAGATACTGACAGTCTGGCGAGGGCGGAAAACTACCGGGTACTTCAAACTGATACAAGCGCAGTATTTTGTTAGCAAGAAACTTATTCAAAAGTAGATATACAAACAAGGAATAAACAATATTCAAGGAACCAGAACATGAAGCCTATACAACAACATGCTCAGTCATCATCATCACCATGTTCCTTTTCGTTCCTCGTACAGCATGGAGTCAACAATTGTCATGAAATATTCTAATCCACATATATAAATTATTAGGTAAATATGAAGCCTAACAAATAAAATTAATAAAGAGAAGAGCAATGGTAAAATGACAGTGCTGTCACAAGGAATGTACTCGAAATCCCCCTTGTTTTCTGCTTCGTCTGCAAATTGTAACGCTTTCACGTTGATAGTAAAAGCTTACTGTATTATACCCGCTTTCTTCAATGAAACGTGTGCTGTATTTCTTGGAAAAACATTAAGAGGCAGACTGCGTAATGACCTAAATTTTAAATTCCATTCATGTCTCTTTCTACATTACGTTACCAAAACGAACGAACAGATGGACAAAAGGATAGCGAGAAGGGAGAGGCAGAAAGCCGAACATTAAACACGCGTCGCGCGATACACAATTACTACTATCACGCGTGTTAGGCTACAAGCACTAACTTTTTTTTTCAGACGGACAGTGATAAAATACACTACCCTTTCCCAGAGTTAGGTTTATAAATCATAAAAAACTCTTATTAGAAAAGATAACAATAGATGGGTTTACGGTTGAAAACATAACAGTACCCAGACAGCATATCTTCGAAACAGGAGGTAGAAAATACATATTTTGAACGCAGCCACGTAGCTCTTTTAAAGTGGGAAAATTGGGTTCCTTAGGGCTTGCTGACAAATAATATGTAAAACGTTACGCAAATAGTCCAGGAATTAATAAATTATACCCAAAATAAAATATTGGGGGTGCCTGACAGCATAAAATCATTTCTGCTCATAAGATTTTTTTTTTACGTGTTTGAAAAAAATTTACGTTACAGAAATAGCCTACCATGTAAACTCCAAATTGATTGGAGCGCAACAAATGAAAGCCTAACCACGATTGGTCGGGCTATAAATACTATCTTGGTTGTTAGGGGAGACGGGAAAAGATAACATTTTTTCAAACACTTGTCGAAACGTGGCTCATTGGCCAGTCTCGCTGATATACACACTTGGGAGCGTTAGTTCGAGACCACTTGTTTAAATGATCTTGATAAAGCATCAGTGCGTTGAAGCCAGCTAAAATTTTGCTCAATAAAAGCCTGGAAGATAAGCAGATGGAAATTTGTGCCAGTTTGTGCCAGAATTCATTGCTAATCAACGTATCTGTGTTATTCGTATGAATTGTGGTAAGCTTGAACCATTTAATATCTTTTAATGAAAATTGAATGTCAATTGTTGATTTATGCCTGTATATATATGTGTAGTTCAGTGGCAAACGTGAGGTAAAGCCTAAAATGCTCCAGCCTGAACAGAGGGTGTCGGAGAGAAGTAAAACGGCATGGAATGGCCAAATAGTACACTGACACCTGGATGATTGACTAGAAAGAAATAATGCTGGAAGTGCAGAGGCGTAGTAACCATTAAGAAGGGTAATACTGGAATAAAGTATTTCAAATGAAGCTGACTGTTGGCCTAACGCTCTGAACGCAATGTTTGTGATGTATTGTGATCAGTGTAAAAAGAAAATATAAATTAGTTATGAAGTAGAAGGTACATCCTTCTTGATTTCAGGGACAGTGGTCTTGATGGTACTGAGCAGCACCTAGTCAGAGCTTTGCTGAATCCAGAGTCGGACAGCATACTCCTTGGTCTTTTTAGCTATCAGTGAGGTGTCTCCTGAGCCCAGAGGAGAATTCGAGCAGAGGAGTCCTTTCCTGCCGCCATCACGCCAGATAAGCGAATTGGCCAGCTGAGCTCAACATTATGTCCCCTCATCTTGAACTGACTTTTTAAAATTAACATTAAGAGGGGAATTTACTTGTCTTAAAATCAGGAACTGTGAACATCTCCAATACTAGTCCCTAAAGACAAACTATTGAAGTCATGATGACAAATACCAACAGAGCTTGAACAAAACAAAACCAGTATTACCTCATTTTACTACTACACAACTGACACACATAGAACATTTGTAATAATATATGTCACTACAATATTCATATTAAATACATTCTGTACATAACTTGTAATTTAAATTGATTGTGATTCCTGGTTCCCTTGTAGTTGAATCAGGACACATATTCATTCATGCCAGTAATGAATACATATTGTTATTTGAAAGTTTATCAGTGCCTCTTTTAAGATATTCTCATAGAGTGTTATATGTATGTGAGTGTCACAGTGTTGTCAAGAGTAGTGGATTACATTAAATTGTTTATCTGTCTGTTGTTGTGACTTACACTTCATCATACACATACCCTAGACACATAACGTAGCATCACACTATTCCAGAATAATTCTGACTGAGATATAGAGATATGTGGTAGCAAGTAAGGTTATCTATAATACACTACTCTTAATAGATATAGATACCTTCACAGCTGATCTCAGTCAGTACACTAAGTCCCCTATAAATATTTATAACATCCCACTTCACCACATATATTGGGGTCTCGATCCCGGGATTTTGAATCTTTCCCTATTAAAAATATTGGGGGTAATTCACTTCAGGGAATATAAGAATTAAAAGGTATCCTTGGGTGGAATTAAATAAGGTTGAGCTCACGGTGCCTGTGTTGTCCATTAGATATATAGTTAGAAATTGAATTGTTGGGTAGACATTATAAAAATTTACCTGATAGACAATGGCGGACCTGGCCAAATTTCGATCTGCTGCGGTTCAGACTGCAAAAGAGTTAGGATTAGATGGGCAAGTTATGGTTGCCTATGTCACAACGGAATGTGACAAATTTATTGAACGCGAAGAAAGAAGATTAGAAAAAGAAGCCGAAAGAAGGTTAGAGGCTGAAAGGGAAATTAAGAAGTTACAATTTGAGGCTGAGGCTAGACTAAGAGGTTGCAGATTGAGGCTGACAAAGAGGCTAAGAAATTGGAAGCAGAAGAGAAGAAATTAGCTGCAGAAAGAGAAGAGAAGAAATTAGCTGCAGAAAGGGAAGCCGAGGAAAGAAGACAGGCTGCAGAAAGGGAAGAGAGGAAATTAGCTGCAGAAAGGGAAGCAGAAGATAAAAGATTACAAAGGGAACATGAGTTACGACTAAGGGAGTTTGAGTTTCAAGGCCATGCTCCTGAAAATGGTGCCAGTCCCTTTGCCTCTGATGCTACGGTTACTCAAGGAGCCTCAACCTCAGCTATGAATTTTCATTTAGATCATTTTGTTGAGAAAGACGATGATATTGAGAGCTATATAAATAGGTACGAACTATTAGCTATCACGTATGGGTTAGAGAGAGAAAGGTGGAGCTTAAAGTTATCTCAGGGACTTCGTGGGGCAGCTTATGAAGTTTTTTTGCAAAAATGAGCAGAGGTGATCAGGAAAATTATGACATGCTAAAGCAGGCTCTTTTGTTAAGGTATGAAAAGAATGCAGAGTTTTACAGGAAAAAATTTAGGAATGCTAAACTACTGTCAGGTGAAACCTATCACCAGTTCTCTGCACGCATAGAGACATACTTGGAGAAATGGACTTCTCTGGGGAAAACCCAAGATCTTAAGGAAATGGTCCTTATAGAGCAACTAAGAGAGTCCATGGCTCCAGACCTGAGAAAGTTTCTCATGGAACAAGGTGCAGAGAGGCTGGGTGAGTTGCTAAATGTTGCTGAAAGGTATCAAGCAGCTCAAGCAGAGGTAACAGGTAATAAAAAGAAACAGGTGGATAACTTTAGGGCACCACAGAACTTTAATAAATTTGATCCTAGGGATCAAAATAAAGGTAAGCACCAATTTGATAGGCCACGGTATGACAATAAAAATAAATTCCCACAATTCGATGAAAGGAAATATGATGAAAGAAAATCTTTCAACCAAGGAAAAAGGTGGTGTAAAAATTGTAAGATGAACAATCATGACACTGACCATTATAGAAGGAAACCTCCTCATTTTGCTGCTATGACATCGGGGAAAAAGGAAAAGAAGGGCAAACCTGAAGAATTACAGGAACCATACCACCCCCCAGTGTGTGAAGATGTCATTTGTAATGGTGTCACTATAAGATGTTTATATGATACCGGTTTAGATTACGATTCCGTTGTGAGTTCTCACCTGGTGCAGGCCGATCAATACACCACAGAAACAGTGGAGATTCAAACTGCAACCAAGGATGTAGCTACCATGACACTTCCCGTCGCCCGAATAAAAGTGAAAACGCGATATGTGGAAGGAATCATAAAAGCAGCAGTGATAAATGAGCCAATCTACCCTCTAATATTGGGGTGTAGATATGTCTTCTTGGGGAATCCCAAGAGACCTGTGATATTGGCAACAGTGCAGATCAGATCACAGACAAAGAAGGAGGAGGATAATCCAATAAATACTCACCCAGATGAGATGAGGAAGGCACAGGCTGAGGACAAAACACTCAAGCCATGTTTCAAGAAGTTGCCCAAATCTCATACACCTCCAGGCAAGGGAGAGTTTTATATGAAGAACAAATTGATATATAGGAAGGCTGGATCTGAATCCAATGGTCACGGACAGCTGGTCCTTCCCACTTCATATAGGACTAAAGTGTTGGAACTAGGGCATGCGATTCCCTTCAGTGGTCATATGGGAATCAGCGCAACAGGACAGCGAATAGCTTGTCACTATTTCTGGCCAGGAATAACCGAAGATATCAAACGATATGTAAAATCCTGTCCAGAGTGCCAACGAGTAGCACCTAAACATTGGACTGCACCAGCAACTCTGGGGGAAATGCCCATAGTGGGAACACCCTTTGAGAGAGTTGCCGTGGATCTTGTGGGACCTCTCACCCGAACCAAGAGAAGGAACAGCTACATTCTGACTCTGGTGGACACTTGTTCTATGTGGGGAGAGGCAGTAGCCCTGTCATCGATTGATTCAAAACATGTGGCAGAGGCATTGCTCACAATTTTCACAAGGTTAGGCTTTCCCAATCAAATCTTGACTGATAATGGCTCTCAGTTCAAGGGGAAACTAACTGAAGAAGTTTTCAGGATCTTCCAGGCCAAACACTTCCATTGTAGTGTGTATCATCCCCAAGGGAACGGCCAAGTGGAAAGATTTAACGGCACATTAATGTCGATCCTGAGAAAGTTGGCACACGAAAAACCAGATACATGGGACCAGTACCTGCACGCCGCCCTCTTTGCTTATCGGGAGGTACCCCATAGTTCAACCGGTATGGCCCCGGCAACATTATTGTTTGGAAGGCCAATAAAAGGTCCACTTGAAGCTTTGTTAAGAACGTGGACTGATGAAAAGGCAGAGGAAAACATTACATCTTCATACCAATATGTGAATGAGCTGACCACTCGGTTGAAAACTGGCTGGAAACTTGCCAATGAAAATTTGAAACAAGCCAGGAAGAAACATGCTGCCTATTATAACAGGAAGGCGAAAGACAGAAATTTGGCTGTGGGAGAGAAGGTACTGCTTCTTTTGCCCGGGAGTCAGAATAAGTTACAAATTGGATGGCAGGGTCCATATACAGTTCTAGAGAAGGTGTCTAGAAAAAATTATAAGATAGATAAGAAGGGGAAAGAAAAAATCTATCATGTGAATCTCCTGAAGAAATATTTGGAAAGAGAACATCAGGAAGAGACACACTTGTTGACCTTGTCCATCGCCATGGAGATGAAAAAGGAACCACTTTCATCATTTGAATATCCATTACACCCCTGTGAGACAGCAGCACAGGTGAAAATCAGTACACATTTAACGAAAACTCAGAAAGAGAGAGTGCAACAGGTTCTAAAGAATCATGCAGAGGTGTTAACAGACCGACCAGGGCATACAAACCTATTGGAATATGATATGAAACTCATAGACTCCACACCTGTCTGTATGAAACCATATTCGATTCCGTTTGCTAAGGAAAAAGCTTTGAAGGAAGAGATAGACTATCTATTGAAGGAAGGAATTATTTCGCACAGTGAGTCTTCGTATAGTTCCGGGGTGGTACTCTTAAGGAAGCCCTCTGGAGAACATAGACTCTGTATAGATTACAGGAGACTGAATGCTATTACAGAAGGACAGGTGGATCCATTGCCGGATACAAATCAGCTGTTTGCCAGACTAAATAAAGCTAAATATTTCTCAAAAGTGGATCTGAGTAAAGGATACTATCAGATTCCAGTAAAGCCTGAGGTTAGACCATACCTAGCTTTTAGTACCTCAGAAGGACACTATGAGTTTAATAGATTGCCATTTGGATTGAAGAATGCGCCTAGTGTCTTCTCTAGAATGATGAGAAAATTACTGGATCCTCTGAATAATCCCTGTATAACAAATTTTATGGATGATATCCTTATAGCAACAGAAACATTTGAGGAACACATTGACTCTCTGAACATGCTGTTTACTCGACTTGGGGAGGCAAATTTAACAGCCCGACCAACCAAATGTTGCGTTGGATGTAAAGAATTGGAATTTTTGGGACACACAGTTTATCAGGGAAACATGACCCCTGACCCAAAGAACTTAGAGAAACTACAGAAAGCCCCGAGACCACAAACCAAGAAGGACGTGAGATCCTTTGTCTCATTATGTGGTTTCTACCAGAAGTATATCAAAAACTTTAATTCCATATGTGCACCGTTAACTGAATTGACACGTAAAGGACATCCAGATCGCATTACATGGACACCACAATGTGAAATGACTTACCAAGAATTGAAGGAAAAGCTCACAAGTAACCCATTTTGAAATTACCTGACTTAAGTCAAGAATTCATAGTAAGGACGGATGCAAGTAATATTGGGCTAGGTGCAACTCTACTACAGAAATCAGATGCATTGGATGGGGAATTAAGCCCAGTGGCATATGCTAGCAGAAAGTTGAATAAAGCTGAAATCAACTACTCAACTAGCGAAAAAGAATGTCTTGCAGTAATATGGGCAATAAAGAAATTCAATATTTATCTATATGGGAAGGCATTTAAGTTGCAAACAGATCACAAACCTTTATCGTTTTTAGCACAGGCTAAGCATGAGAACTCTAGGTTACTCCGATGGTCTTTGCTTCTGGCTCCATATAATTTTAGCATTGAGTATATATCTGGAAAAACCAATTTGGGAGCTGATTTTTTAAGCCGCCATCCGTGTGATGAGAATCACCGTAAACCCCAGAAATAATAATAAATTTCTCTATGTGTATATAGAATAAAGGACTGACATATAATGTCTGTTTTAAGAGGGGAGGTGTCATGAAATATTCTAATCCACATATATAAATTATTAGGTAAATATGAAGCCTAACAAATAAAATTAATAAAGAGAAGAGCAATGGTAAAATGACAGTGCTGTCACAAGGAATGTACTCGAAATCCCCCTTGTTTTCTGCTTCGTCTGCAAATTGTAACGCTTTCACGTTGATAGTAAAAGCTTACTGTATTATACCCGCTTTCTTCAATGAAACGTGTGCTGTATTTCTTGGAAAAACATTAAGAGGCAGACTGCGTAATGACCTAAATTTTAAATTCCATTCATGTCTCTTTCTACCCTACGTTACCAAAACGAACGAACAGATGGACAAAAGGATAGCGAGAAGGGAGAGGCAGAAAGCCGAACATTAAACACGCGTCGCGCGATACACAATTACTACTATCACGCGTGTTAGGCTACAAGCACTAACTTTTTTTTTCAGACGGACAGTGATAAAATACACTACCCTTTCCCAGAGTTAGGTTTATAAATCATAAAAAACTCTTATTAGAAAAGATAACAATAGATGGGTTTACGGTTGAAAACATAACAGTACCCAGACAGCATATCTTCGAAACAGGAGGTAGAAAATACATATTTTGAACGCAGCCACGTAGCTCTTTTAAAGTGGGAAAATTGGGTTCCTTAGGGCTTGCTGACAAATAATATGTAAAACGTTACGCAAATAGTCCAGGAATTAATAAATTATACCCAAAATAAAATATTGGGGGTGCCTGACAGCATAAAATCATTTCTGCTCATAAGATTTTTTTTTACGTGTTTGAAAAAAATTTACGTTACAGAAATAGCCTACCATGTAAACTCCAAATTGATTGGAGCGCAACAAATGAAAGCCTAACCACGATTGGTCGGGCTATAAATACTATCTTGGTTGTTAAGGGAGACGGGAAAAGATAACATTTTTTCAAACACTTGTCGAAACGTGGCTCATTGGCCAGTCTCGCTGATATACACACTTGGGAGCGTTAGTTCGAGACCACTTGTTTAAATGATCTTGATAAAGCATCAGTGCGTTGAAGCCAGCTAAAATTTTGCTCAATAAAAGCCTGGAAGATAAGCAGATGGAAATTTGTGCCAGTTTGTGCCAGAATTCATTGCTAATCAACGTATCTGTGTTATTCGTATGAATTGTGGTAAGCTTGAACCATTTAATATCTTTTAATGAAAATTGAATGTGAATTGTTGATTTATGCCTGTATATATATGTGTAGTTCAGTGGCAAACGTGAGGTAAAGCCTAAAATGCTCCAGCCTGAACAGAGGGTGTCGGAGAGAAGTAAAACGGCATGGAATGGCCAAATAGTACACTGACACCTGGATGATTGACTAGAAAGAAATAATGCTGGAAGTGCAGAGGCGTAGTAACCATTAAGAAGGGTAATACTGGAATAAAGTATTTCAAATGAAGCTGACTGTTGGCCTAACGCTCTGAACGCAATGTTTGTGATGTATTGTGATCAGTGTAAAAAGAAAATATAAATTAGTTATGAAGTAGAAGGTACATCCTTCTTGATTTCAGGGACAGTGGTCTTGATGGTACTGAGCAGCACCTAGTCAGAGCTTTGCTGAATCCAGAGTCGGACAGCATACTCCTTGGTCTTTTTAGCTATCAGTGAGGTGTCTCCTGAGCCCAGAGGAGAATTCGAGCAGAGGAGTCCTTTCCTGCCGCCATCACGCCAGATAAGCGAATTGGCCAGCTGAGCTCAACATTATGTCCCCTCATCTTGAACTGACTTTTTAAAATTAACATTAAGAGGGGAATTTACTTGTCTTAAAATCAGGAACTGTGAACATCTCCAATACTAGTCCCTAAAGACAAACTATTGAAGTCATGATGACAAATACCAACAGAGCTTGAACAAAACAAAACCAGTATTACCTCATTTTACTACTACACAACTGACACACATAGAACATTTGTAATAATATATGTCACTACAATATTCATATTAAATACATTCTGTACATAACTTGTAATTTAAATTGATTGTGATTCCTGGTTCCCTTGTAGTTGAATCAGGACACATATTCATTCATGCCATAATTGTTATTTGAAAGTTATCAGAAGATACTTCCTCATATATGTATTGTGAAGTATTTGAAGAGTTATCAGTGCCTTACACTTTAACACATACCCTCAGATTAGCATCATTTCCCCAGAATAATTCTGACTGAGATATAGAGATATGTGGTAGCAAGTAAGGTATCTGTAACTTGTTGTCAAGAGTAGGGATTACTTATACTGTTGTTTTGGAATTACACTACAATTCCATTACCCTAGATATATACCATGAGTGTCAGTACACTAATATAGTATGTTGGTAGCAAAGTAAATATACACTACTCTTAGTAGTGGACTTCTCACCACTAACAATTTATAACATCCCACTTCACCACAACAATTAAAAAAAAAAAAGGTAAAGATTGTCCCATAGCAGATACTGCCGTAGGTGAGTAAGGCGTTAGATATTTCACGATATTAGGTCCAGCTTTGAGGTGGGATGACCAGTTCTCTTCCTCGCTGCCTTTACCTTCTCTAACTCAAGAGCGGAGTCAGGTACCCATTTACAGCTGGATATATTGGAACCCGGTAAGTTTGCCGCGACAAGCAAGCTTAACAAATGATCGCTCGTAGTCACCAATGCCTACCCAATGTATTATTTCACTAATACATCCCACTTCAACCAGTCAACAAATGTCTATGTAAAAATAAAAAAAGTTAAACCCCTTATCCCTTAACAGATAACTTTCCATGATGATTCGGCTGTTACGAATATTTCACGAATTAAAGTAAGAAAGAAGATTGAAGGGAGGAAGTTCGTCGGAGATGAGGACTGTCGCCATATGAACTCAAGAGCGGAGTACTGCCTTAGGTGGAGTAAGGGCGATTAGGAAGGAATTCACTCGATTTAGGTCGCCAGCTTTGAGGTGGGATAATGACCAGTAGTTCTCTTCCTCTCTGCCTCATAGCCTTACTACCTTCTACTTAATTAATTCTCAAGGAAGTTAAGTCAAGTTACTGTATTTACAGCATGGATATTTAAATTGGAACTTCGGTAAGTATTGCCGACAGGACAAGCATGCTTAACAAATGGGGCTGCTCGTAGTCACCAATCTTCGGCCTACCCAATAGATACTTAACTAATTCTTAATTTACTTATTTACGTTTCTCAATCAACTGCTGTCTGTTGTCGCAAGAAAATGGAGTTCCTAAGGACCACTTGTCCTTTAAAAAGAAGAAGAGCAGGAGGAGGAGGAGGAGGAAGAAGAGGAAGAAGAAGAAGAAGAAGAAGAAGAGGAGGAGGAGGAGGAGGAGGAAGGAGGACGGAGGACGGAGGACGGAGGAAGGAGGAGGAAGGAGAAGGAAGGAAGGAGGAAGGAAGGAAGAAGGAAGGAGGAAGGAAGGAGGGAGGAAGGAAGGGAGGAAGGAAGGAAGAAGGAAGGAAGAAGAAAGGAAGAAGAAAGGAAGAGGAAAGAAGAAGGAAGGAAGGAAGGAAGAAGGAAGGAAGGAAGGAAGGAAGGAAAGAAAGAAAGAAAGAAGGAAAGAAGGAAAGAAGGAAAGAAGGAAAGGAGGAGGAGGAGGAGGAGGAGGAGGAGGAAGAAGAAGAAGGAGAAGGAGGAGGAGGAGGAGGAGGAGGAGGAGGAAGAAGAAGAAGAAGAAGAAGAAGAAGAAGAAGAAGAAGAAGAAGAAGAAGAAGAAGAAGAAGAAGAAGAAGAAGAAGAAGAAGAAGAAGAAGAAGAAGAAGAAACTCCCCTAGAAGAAGAAGAAGAAGACAGAAGAACTAGGAAAGAAGAAGTGAAGAACCCTACCCCAGAAGATCCTCATAAGAAGAAGTCCAAGAAGAAAAGAAGAAGAAGAAGAAGAAGAAACCTCCATGCCAGAAGAAGATAGAAGAAGAAGAAGAAGATAGAACCCTCCTCCTCCACTGAAGAAGAAGATAGAAGAGAAGAAGAAGAAGAAGAATAATCCTAGGAAGAAGAAGCTAAGATGAAGAGAAGAAGAAAAGAACCGATAGAAGAAGACGAAAGATAGAAGCGAATGAAGAAGCAAGATAAGAAGAAGAAAGAAGAAGAAGAAGAAAAGAAGAAGAAGTGAAGAAGTAGAAGAACTAGAAGATTGTAGAAGGAAGAAGAAGAAGACCCTGTCCCTAAGAAGAGAAGAAGAAGAAGAAAGTATAGAAGAAGAAGAAGTTCTCGAAGAAGAAAGAAGAACCGAAGAAGAAGAAAGATGAAGAAAGACAGAAGAAGAAGGAGAAGAAAGAAGAAGAAGAGAAAGAAGACAGTAGAGAAGAAGAGAACTCTGAAGAAGAAGTCAAGGAAGTAAGACTAGAAGAAGAAGAAGAAGAAGAAGAAGAAGAAGAAGAAGAAGAAGAAGAAGAAGAAGAAGAAGAAGAAGAAGAAGAAGAAGAAGAAGAAGAAGAAGAAGAAGAAGAAGAAGAAGAAGAAGAAGAAGAAGAAGAAGAAGAAGAAGAAGAAGAAGAAGAAGAAGAAGAAGAAGAAGAAGAATTAGAAGAAGGAGAAGAAGAAGAAGAAGAAGAAGAAGAAGAAGAAGAAGAAGAAGAAGAAGAAGAAGAAGAAGAAGAAGGAGAAGAAGAAGAATTTCAAGCTCAGAATTGATGTTCAAGAAGAGAAGACAGAAGAAGAAGAGAATGAAGAAGTAGAAGATAAGAAGAAAAGAAGAAGAAGAATGAAGAAGTAAGAAGAAAAACAAAACATTGGAAACTGAGTAGTGAAGGCAGCCTGTCTCTTTCCTGATCTGTTGTAATGGTTTCCTTGGGCTGTTCGACTCTCAAGCGGTCGATTCGTTAGCCTTTTAGCGCAGACAATACCACGATGGTAAAAAGACTTAATGGGAAGTGGATTCCAGTTGAGGATCGTGCAAACGTGCAAGAAGTCACACAGCATTGTATAAAGTGGGTAAGACAACATCAAGAGACGGACAGGAAAGTGTCAATCACCAGAGAGTAGCACCATCAAGACAAAGAGGTTACAGAAGATATTTGAGATCCATTGCAGCCGACCTTGATGAACTTGAAGATGGTAAATCTGATAAGAATCGTATCAGACGATATATCTTAAAGCTGGGTTTGTTTGGGGGATGTAAAAACCCCCCCCACCCCTCACTGCCGTGACTTGCCTTCATGAAACTGCTTCTGAATGTTTATTCATTATCCATGATTAGCGTCCCAATGAAAGAACTGGCTCTAGTGTAAAAAGGTCTTACTGACAAAGACTTGATGCAGTGTGTTGTACTTTTTATATTGGCATTCTTCTTTTTACTGAGATTTCTTTGTCATTATGTATATGTGGGCGCGCGTGTTTTTAAGCGAAATAATCTTCTACAACATATGCTGACAAAGGTTACTTTATATGTTTTATCAAGACTTATCTTCAGACATTTATTTCTTTGTCCATTTCGAATTTACATCTCAGGGGGAAAAAAACCGACTGACGATTATACTGTACTTACTTTCGGCAAGATATAGACTCTGGAACTTTTAATGTACATTTACTATGATCTGGAACTCAGGCTAAAATTTTTAAAAAAAACATTCACTAATTCTGTAAAAGCTACATACAGTACAGTAGATCGTCGATTATCCGAACTAACTGGGATCAAGGTTGGTTCGGTTAATCAAATAGTTCGCATAATCAAACACACATGAGAATACCCGGTTTATACGAAACAAAGTGTAATTGGGCCTACAGTTAAATTACTGTACGCAAGGTTATTATTCCTGGTTTTTTTTTAAAATGAAGTATTATAAAAATAACTAGTGTAAAAGCCAGTCATGTGACAGGAATTAAATTCAAAAGCACCGATACTTAACGGCAATTTTACTTATTCAAATACTGGTGGAACAATAATGTTAGGTGTGAACATCCGATAGTCCATCAAAAGAGTACCTAGATTTTCTGTTGTTTTAATTTCTACTTTTGCATTGTTGTGATTTCTTGATCGAGACAATGCGGCGTACAGCCGTCCATGAGAGAAAACTGGCTTGATCAAGAAAATATTGTTAAACTCTATGTGATTATTAAACCTGTTGATCTTTAACGCGAGGGGTATAGTTGGGTTATTCACGATTGAGTGAACTGTATGTCTGCACCCATTTTAAGTAACCCTGCACACGTATGACTCATATTGTGTTAAGTAACCCAAACATATAGAACACTGCTGTTTGCCCGCTATTAAAAATCGCTACGTTAGTTCTGGAGCGTCCGATTGGCAGAGTGGTTAGAGAGCTGGTCTCGCGGCAAAGGTGCCGGGTTTGATTCACAGTATCATCACGCTCCAGTTTACCCAGCTGTAAATGGGTACATGACTTTGCTCCTGAATTAGGGAAGGAAAAGGTAGCGAGGAAGGGAACTGGTCACCCCATCTCTCGATCCTAGACCTAGTATATAGAAGTCTCTAATACATTACTCCCCTACGGCAGTATCTGCTATGGGACTAACTTGACCCTTTTAAATTAGTTCTGAGCCTGAACGGTTGACCCAATTTCTCGCCAGCGAGGTCACAGCTTTTTCTGCAGCGGGAAATACCTTATCTACTTACTTACTTAGTCGTTGTTCTTCTACCATGAGGTGTAGAGGTTTGGAAGAGAGAGCACCACACTGTCCCACCGGCTGGCTTCTTCCTGACCTGGTTCCATTCTAGTCCTCGGTCCTTCAGAGATTGTCTAATGTTGTCCTCCTAGCGTCCTGGAAGTCTGGATCCCGGGTTCTTAGTTTCCCATACTTGTGGTGGTAGCCGATCTTCGTCCATTAGGAAAATACCAGTTGATTTTATTCTAACAAAAGCGTGGAACTTAAGTCATTGTACGCGCATTCCTGTTAATTATAGCACTAAAATAATTGTGTACAAAGTCTGAACATGCACGCCGTTCACATTGCGCATGCACACCAACCTTTGCGCACTTGTATTTGGCGAGTGTTACTATTTTTGCGAGCGTTACGAACGCTTCTGACAGAATCAGCTGGAATTTTATTATGATGATGATAATTGATTCAGGGACTGGTTTGTAAATAATAAACCAAAAAATTTTGAAGAAACAATATATATATATATTGTATTTGTTTTGAATTTACTTAATTGTTTTACATTGTTTCAACTATAAATCACATTTTTTTTAAACAAACAGAAAAAAACAAACATAAGAAAAGAATGCATTCAGCGACAAGAGTAATATTTCAGCATAACAATTAGTGCATTAAACGTAGATACTTTTTTTTTTTTTTTTTTGGCGGCGGCGGTGGTTCGGATAATTGACGTGCAGATAATCGAAGTTCTACTTAATTTCATATGTAAGCTGGGCTGAAAGCGAGGCTGAATGGCTAAGATCAATTGCCAGCGAGCGTTCACATAAATGGATGATGAATGCGATGTAACCCTTCATTCGATATGTTGCCTTTCTGTCATATACTGATATTCTGTATAATTCTACTCCGGCAGCAAGAGGGTTAACATTGCATGCCTCATAGCTTCAGGTCAATGAAATTATAAGTTCATGTGTTAACGTACGTGGAATATTCACTGCAGGTTGGTTAAAAGAAAATGAAGAAGGAAACAGGGACTGGGAATGGAAAGAAAACTTTATAAGCATATTTTAAAGGGACAGTTGTAGCTAGGGAGAAAGACAGAGAGAGGGGGCGCAGAGAGAGAGAGAGAGAGAGAGAGAGAGAGAGATAGAGAGAGAGAGAGAAGTGAAACAAAGAATTTTCTAGGCACTATGACAAATTATATGAATATAAGTTAGTTGCTTATCCTTTACAGGACGTGGCAATCAACCCCAGCTTTTATTGGCTGTTTGTGATTTTTCTAGGCAATTTTTTTCATTCAGTAGTTTGCCATTGCTTTCTGAACGGTACGGCGCTTATACCATTGTTAAAAATCCACACAAAGCGATCTGCTACAAAACCGCCTGCAGCAGGTTTCGAACATGGTATGTCTGGATTATGAAACTGCGTTCATATCCATTAGGCCACAGACGCCGACATATGAATATATGAATATACTAAAGGAATATATAAAGAAGACTAAAGATATGAGGAATGAGTTTGAGAAACCGGTATCGTGTGAGCATTCTTGGAAAATCAGAATTATATAAGACACAAAATGACAATCAAATCATGGTGAGATAGGGAATTACGACGGAAGTCTAGGGAAAACCACCGTCATATTATCCTCTGTACAGTACTGAATGGAAGCAACTTCCACAGAAAAGAAAACGGAGTTATCGGGACTTCCAGATGAACTACCTCGTCCGATAAGGAACATCATGAGCGGCCCGTGATACTAGACTAAGGAGAGAAGATGCGAAACATCGTAACATGGGAAGAAGTAACAGTACTGGAGACACAGGTCGTGGAGAGACATGATTAAGTAAGCCAGCTTGCAGGATACATGAAGAAGAGGAAGTGGGTTATAGAAGGAAACTGACAGGACTATATCGCCATCATGATGTTTCCTATGGAGCACGCAGCTACCACTGAAGCTGACCTTCTTGCAGGAAGCCTACACTAAATCATCCATGTGCTCTCGCAGTTCTTTCAGTAGCTATTTGTTTTACGACGATGACGTAGCCAGCCGCATAAACACAACCTACCTCATATAAGTCGTCTCATACGACATACACAAGGGGTCAGTATTCCTGTTATTAATCTGTCTCTTCAGAAACCCCAGGAAACAAAAAGAGTAGACAGGAGTTTAAAGACAAGGGGAACAAAAGTGGCTAACACTTTTATTTACTAATCGTTGCATCAGCAATCAAGGCCTAACCTGAAATTTCCAGATCATGTACTTATGGTTTTGAAAATAATAGGAAATATTACGCGGTACGCGGTAAAAACAACATAGGGAGGAAACAGGGTGGTATAACATTGGACAACATATTCAGTAGCTAAAGACTATCTGAAAATATTCGCTGTACATGACTGACAGAATATGCTGACAAATATCCCGTTAATTCAGAAATCAGCAGCCAGTCGCCAGCTATGTCCACATGTTGTGAACTGATAATACAACACTTTATAATCAGTTCTTGCCAGTAGAGTTATTTAATACTGAATGTGTGTGTGTGTGTTCCTTGCTTTGCTCGCGTGGCACTAAATGTAAATGTGCCGCTACACTGCAGTGCACGACGGGTAGAATAAAAAATTACACGCAAGAATGGAAACAAAATCAGAAAATTCTTTTTAACGGGATCAACTTACAATTTCCAGCCTATTAGCAGCATTTTTGTTTGTTTGTTGGGTTTTTTTTGGTTTCCATAAAAACAAAAAACAACACTTGCTATCAGTTTTTTTTATGGCATGGCAAATATGTATATATATATTTTTTTAGCCACCACACTTGTGACGAGAACTTAAATTAGAGTCTATCAAGAAGTATATTCCTTTTCTGCTCCAGCCTCATACAAAAGTCTACAAAGTGTTGATGACGTATTATTGGTAATCAGCCTGAACAATCAGCCTCAGTTCTCCCGGGATTATAGGCGTAAGAAATATTCGAAGCTCTTATATCCTGTATCATCTTGTCCATGTTTTGTTTATCCCTTTCACATCTTTCTCCAGCTCTCGCCTCCATGTGTGTGCGCGTGTGTGTGTGTGTGTGTTTTCTCCCTCTTTTTCTCTACTGCAGCCTTTCTCGACCTTTTTATCCCGCAGGAACCCCTGAAACAATTTTCAGGGGTTCCTGCCGCTGCATTTTAAAAAAATTTACTTTCCTACTTGACCTTTTCTTAACCTTATCCTTATGCTTAAAAATCTTATCACACATTTCTACTCAGCAAGATGCTAACGACTAAGATGGTTTGGCCATGTCTGCAGAATGGGAGAAGATCGGCTACCACGACAAGCATGGGAAACAAAGAGCAAAGGATCCAGACCCGCAGGACGACCCAGAGTCCGCTGGGAGGACAACATTAGACAATCTTTGAAGGACCGAGGACTAGATTGGAACCAGACCAGGAGGAAGACAGCCGATAGGATAGTCTGGCGCTCTCTCTTCCAAACCTCTAAACCTCACGGTAGAAGGGGAACGACTAAGTAAGTAAGTAAGTAAGATGCTAACGAAATATCGTTTATGAAAGAGTGAACACGGCCCTATCGCGCATTGCCATTCGGGGCTACTCTGTCACTGCCCACTACTGCGAGCGCCAACATCTCCTGGCGCGCAAAGTTCAAAATATGACGTTTATTTATTTTTTTCAGTCACGACCTCTCGCGGAACACTAGGGTTCCGTGGAACCCCAGTTGAAAAACCCCGTTCTAATTTATGAACAGTTCAGGTACCAGATCTGGTTATTGTTCTAGAAGTCAAAATGGCATGTCATTCCTGATCCCTGAACAAAATGAAAGTTTGACGAATATAAGCAGGGATAATCACTCCTAATTAGTCAACAGATAGTCGCTCCTAATTAGTCAACAGATAGAGAATCAAACATAAATACATAGATTACCCCTTAGCTCCCGTCGGAGCATACTCCTTCAACACACTTCTGCCTAAGTCCTTTTGTACTGTGCCATCCGGTGAAGTTGTTTCTGTATCTTCTTGATCCCTTTAATTCATGTCTCCCAGTTCTCTTCTCCGTGTTTTAGTCAAACGCAGTCACGTGATCACTGATCCGTTAAAATACCCATTTTGTTTTATAACACGGGATTTCTGACCAGAATTTCTTCTTCAAGTACCATGCTTTGCTGGCGTGGGTGATCACGTCTATCTACATCTTTCTGTCCCTAGTACTGTTAAATCTGATCTTCCTTCCATGATACGATATCAAACTTCCCAGTATTTTCTCTCTTTGTCGTCCGCTCTCTCTGTTCCCTTCAATCCTTCCTACAATGTATTCTACCTTTCATCTTCTCATAAAACGGATTACTTCTTTGTAATAGAAAACGGATTACTTCTTTGTAATAGAAAACGGATTACTTCTTTGTAATATAAAAGTAATATAGAAGCGTCCGATTGGCAAAGTGGTTAGAGTTGCGGTCTCTCGCGGCAAAAGTGCCAGGTTCGATTCACAGCACGATGCACTTGAGTTAGGGAAGAAGAAGGCAGCAGGAAGGGAACGGGTAACCCCCCACCTCTCGATGCTGGACCTAATATAGTGAAGTCTCTAACACTTCACTCCCCTACGACAGCATCTGCGATGGGACTACCCTTATATAATATTCTTTCTTCTTTTTCTTCTTTGTTCGCTCTCAGACTTCTACATTAATGACTCTAATAAAGGCAGTAGTCATCTCAAGGTTCCAGACATCTCGTTCGCCCTCAGACTTCTACATTAATGACTCTAATAAAGGTAGTAGTCATCTCAAGGTTCCTGACATCTCGTTCGCCCTCAAGACTTCTACATTAATGACTCTAATAAAGACAGTAGTCATCTCAAGGTTCCTGACATCTCGTTCGCCCTAAAACTTCTACATTAATGACTCTAATAAAGGCAGTAGTCATCTCAAGGTTCCTGACATCTCGTTCGCCCTCAGACTTCTACATTAATGACTCTAATAAAGGCAGTAGTTATCTCAAGGTTCCTGACATCTCGTTCGCCCTCAGACTTCTACATTAATGACTCTAATAAAGGCAGTAGTCATCTCAAGGTTCCAGACATCTCGTTCGCCCTCAGACTTCTACATTAATGACTCTAATAAAGGCAGTAGTCATCTCAAGGTTCCTGACATCTCGTTCGCTTTCAGACTTCTACATTAATGACTTTAATAAAGGCAGTAGTCATCTCAAGGTTCCAGACATCTCGTTCGCCCTCAGACTTCTACATTAATGACTCTAATAAAGGCAGTAGTCATCTCAAGGTTCCTGACATCTCGTTCGCCCTCAGACTTCTACATTAATGACTCTAATAAAGGCAGTAGTTATCTCAAGGTTCCTGACATCTCGTTCGCCCTAAAACTTCTACATTAATGACTCTAATAAAAGCAGTAGTCATCTCAAGGTTCCTGACATCTCCAAGCAGCTTTTTGTTGAGAGAAGTAGGTTGTTGCCATATGCCACTCCGTTCACTGCTGTAAGTTGGGCAGGACTGGAGCAGATGATCGGCAGCCACGGGGTTGGTGCCACAGGAGCGGGTTTGGCACTCTTCCCACCTGGCGGGCCCTCTTGGGTAGAACACCACCTAGTCGAGTCAGATTAGGGTCAGTCATAGTAAGACGGTTTGCGTTGCACTATGTTACGTGACTTGCGGCCCAGTGCATCCGACTTCAGCATGTATTTATACAGGGGCTACTTCCCTACCTTTTGGGTTTTTTTTCCTCGACTTCCTTGCAGTTCTGCTACACTATATGGCTGGTCTGTACCTGAGTGGTGACTACAAAAATGCAGAAAACTTGTAACGACAAAAATTAAGCAGCCATCTTGCTTACAGAACATACAAGTAATAAGCTTCCTTCGCACGCTGGCTTCTTCCAGGACATCCTCATTACTCTTTATAGCTGATCCTGTTACTAACATTATTCTGTGACACTACTAACATTATTTTGTGACACTACTAACATTATTTTGTGACACTACTAACATTATTTTGTGACACTACATGACCAAGGATTTTCTACAGACCAGGATTTACCACAGCGATCAATTCACGTCCTCCTTTTATTCATACAAATAGTTTATTTTTCATTGTCTTTTCTATACTTTTTTTTTTTTAATGTCTTGCCCCATAAGATCATGTGACTAGGGCTGTTGTATGTCCTTTATCACAGTGAGACAACCGTACTACCTATTTTAATTTCCTCATGAATACGTTGAATATGAAACTCAAGAAAGCAGAATTGCCCTTTGGAGCTGTGAGTTCATAATTAACCCTTTAGATCACTAAGATCCGCAAGGAGCATAGGTCTTCAATTAACTCATGCCAAGTCCTCTTGTTGTGTGTCATCAGCTCAAGGTCTATCCATGTCTTCTTCACCTTTTTCATTTCCGGCACCAGTTCTCAACCCTATCCTGGTTGTTTTACGGTCTGCCTCCACTCGTGTTGTTGCCGGGGCACGAAAGGGCAGCAAAGTTTGGTAACACTGTAACCGACCGAGCACGTTGTCAAAAGCGATTACAGAGGCTTGGACATCGAGCAGGAAACCACACCCTGTAAAAACTATACGTCACAAAAACTTCACAACAACAATATACATAACTCAACCAAAGCTGTGAGTTAAAACCACTGGGTTGAAATGACTAACAGTGGGAGGCCGTCTGTTCGATATGACCTTAAAAAAATAATTCAGAGCCGCAGTATAAAAAGGAGTAAGGGTTAGGTTTAGATATCCTAAACCTAACCTCTTGACGTATGGATGCAAGTCATGGACAATGACTACAACCCAGAAAAGCCAGATCCAAACCTCAGAAATAAGACATCCGAGGAAGGTGGTTGAAGTAACAAGAAGAGACATGGTCCGCAACCAGACGATACGTCAAGACCTAAAAACCCAACCCCTGCTGACTAAAGTTTGAACAGTCCCAACTAAGATGGTTTGACCATGTCTGCAGAATGGAAGAAGCTCGGCTGACTGTTTACAGGCCTCGGGTTTCCCTTCCTTATGTGTTATAAATGTTTATACAATACCATAAACCTACCCTCTGTCCTGTACTTACTGTTCTTAGTCTACTATCATTTACTAGACACAGTATTAAGGTCTTTGTCTTGTGTGGACTGACCTATACTGTATAAAAGGGGAACAACAGAAGTGATTGCGCCATTAATAGGCTGGACTGCCCATGGTAAATTTCCGGTGTTATGTCTTGCGGTTCGCACTTGTCATAAAATTAACCATGATACAACGTTAAAATATCTCCAATGATACAACGTAGGGATAAAAACTAATGCGTAAGCTACTAGAATACATGATCGCCCACGCCGCGGGTCATCACCCGCCATGGAAATTAAATTGTTAAACGTGAAGGCAAAACATTACCCTTGGAACGGGATGAGAACGGAGATCAAAAGGAAAAATCTGACTGAACGCGTGCTTGAAACTAGCAAGGCTAAAAGACGCAATTGGTGGGGAAAGGAGGAAAAGTCACGTCCCCAAGTTGACACAAGGTAAAGAAATCGACAAAAGGGACCTTAGCTATTATACGCAACAGTCATTTCTTGGACGCTTTTGCGATAACTTAGTCCGTTTATTTGAATTCAGCGGCAAACGCAGTATAGAAGATGCTAGAAATATTTCGAAAAAACCAACTAACCTTGAAAAGTAACTTTTTCTTAATAATGATGTTAGGAATATAAAACCTAGCTGGCCGGATGGCCCATCTTGAGCAGTGAAATAATATGCTTTCATTTATACAGACGGATAAATAATAAGAAAGATATTGACAAAAGACTGTGTTGTTCATATCAGCGAGCATCTGCATTGAAACAAAAAATGTCCCTAATTTTCAAAAAACTGCAGCCTTGAGACTCAAGTGCTAAAATCTAGTTGGAATGAAAGAGACGGGATGGGATGGTGAACTGTGGCTAAAAATAACTTTAAAGGCAAAATTGTGTAGGGGAAGGCGGAGTTGGTTCAAAAAACAAGTGTGTTTTTTTTTTGTGAAACGCAAGTAGAGACAGACGGACCAACAGACAATAAGGCATACTTGACTGAGGTATGACTGAAATGACTTTTTGGTAGGAGGTTTGAATTTGAAAAGGAAAAAAGGCGGTGATTGGCCATAGATGAATATATTATCGGCGCTCAGACGCGCATTTTTGCCATTCGTCATAAGTTGTCCTAGTAGACACAGTGAATTATTTAGTGGTGTAATTCCCAGAAGCTAATTGAAATATTTAGAGGGACGCCATACTAAAGCCAGCAGCTCAGCTGAGTTTTGCTAGCAGATAACTGTGTTCTATATTCATAATTCTGGTAAGACTGAAAGTATTTCTTTGTATATTTTAATATTTGTTTAATGTTTCGAGTGATTTGATACTGCCATATCAAAATCTATCCCTTACAACAAGTAAGGATTCGCTCTAGACCCCCCGCCCCAGTTCAGGGTCTAGAGACAAATAAAATACATACACTCCAGCAAGGATTATGAAAGACAGATCAAGTGTTGAGATCAGTGGAGCATATCACCTATCCTATTCTATGGCAGGAAGCTAATGAACATATTTCAGAATATGTAGTCTGGGAGAACTTATCCTATGTAAAACCAACTTGGTAAGATGTGTTGTTTGGTCAAAGAGATCTGACCCGTCTATGTGGTGTTGTTGTTGTATGTGGTGTTGTGTCCAGAAATGGTTTAGAGGATGGAATTCTGACACATGACCAATACTTTATTGCAGAACTGTGAGTTTTTTATTTGGCACCAATGTGGTGTCAAATGTGATGTTGAATATTACAAGAGTGGACCCGTGCAGTTTATATCTTGGCAGAGCAGCCGTATATTGCCCCCAAGCACGGAGAGGTGGGGCCACCATATTCCAGCACCAGAACTACTCATTCAAGATACGTAAGCGTCTGGCCTGCTGGAGATTCACAAACTCATTTTATAACACACCAACTATAACCCCATCCATAAATGGACCATGTTAGTAACCATAGACAGGGAGTGATGAGGCCACCCCAACAGCACATCCATAAATCGTTCTCCCATATAGATTACAACTATAAACAGTAGTAATATTAACTAGTCTTGTAAAATACATATGTACACACTTTTTATTTATTATGCCATATATTCATGCATTTCATTCATAATTGCAAAACCTTTCATATGTTCTGACCAAAATAAAACCTTGGTTCAGAACAAATAAACTTAAAGAAAATTTTTCTATCAAAATTTTACACAACTTGAGTTAGTTCAGTGTGTTATAACATTTTATTAATATTATTAGAATTGTTAAATATCTGTGTGTGTGTATGTAAACTACCACAACACATTACATATCATACCCTAGAATTTTAACGTAGCCACCTTCATTAGAAAAAAAAAGATAGGTGTGAGGTCGTAGTGGTAGCAAGAAGGGCCTTCTGAAAATTCACAGCTACATTTATCTCAGGAGCCTTCACAGCTGACCTCATGCATCACATTAAGTAAGATCACAATCATACAATACCATCAAATACCACTACAGCACTAGTGACCCGTCATCGAAGCATCATTTTTTTTGGTGATGCCTAGATGGCAGGGAGGATAGTGTGATTCGCTTGCATAGCTAGGCGGGGTTGTCGCACGGAAGGTCCTGGGTTCGAGTCCTGGGTAAGCCACTTACGTCTGTTGTTTTTCTGTTGTCTAGTGTTCTACTTCTTTATTTCTTACGAGTGCCTGAAAACATACCTTTATGTTTGTCTAATATTTATTTATCGACTACCATGACAGGTATGGGAGACTAAGAGCCTGGGATCCAGACCTCCAAGACGACACAGAGTCAGCTAGGAGGAAAACGTTAGAAATTCTCTGAAGGACCGAGGACTAGAATGGAACCAGGCCAGGAGGAAGACAGCCAATAGAATAGTATGGCGCTCTCTCTTTCAAACGTCTACACCTCACAGTAGAAGAGGAACGATTAAGTAAGTAAGTAAACCTAACCCTAAATCCTGTCCATAATCCTAAACCTAACGACGTTGCCAATTTACTAGGACGATATCGAAGATCATGGCCCACTACTCTTCATTTCAACCAACCACTTAAATCCATTCGCCACTTTTTCTTTTGTCATTTTTTTAAGTGGTATATTATACATGGGAGCCGCGATAGCGCAGTGGTTAGTGCACTGGCTTCCTAGCTCTGTGGTCCATGGTTCGATCCCCAGTTGAGGTGGGACTTTTTAGACCGCAAACGGCTCCGGGGTCGACCCAGCTTCATGAATTGAGTACCAGAGCAACTCTGGGAAGGTTAAGGCGTCCGGCGTGATGCTGACCTAAAATGTGTTGAATAAAATGTACTGCCAAGAACACATACACAATGACACCTTTTTATTCTTCGTCTTCAGCCTTCAGCTCCCCTTTCTCTCTCTTCCCCCCCCCCCCCCCATTTTCCCCCCACCAGGTGCACACGTCATCAACAAACGTATGCCAAGTTCGCCTGTCGCGTGCCATCAGCTCAACGTTTTTATATTATTTCCTCACCATTTTCATTGATCTCTTCAGTTCTCTTCTCCGTGTGGCTTTGGTCTACCTCAACTTACAATGAAAGCTCACCAACAACAGCAGACGATTACACGCTAAAACCAGTGACGTAGTTAAGAATTTTATTTTCGGAGTTAACTATTCGAATGTGACCAGCCTGTTTGGAACTCCATCTTGGAAGCTTCCTCCCTCCCGATAAGCCATTTTGTCATCTCGTTAGCTGCGTCTTCGGCAAGTTGTATGGTACACACTTTTATTTTTAAATGCACTAAGCAGGTACTATAATGTGTCTTTAATTGGATAGCTGTGCCCGACGCTATTAATTGTAACAAAGCTTGAAGAATGTTCACAGTTTTGTGTACAGCAACACCAAGTTATGTAATCCCATTCACAACTGTGTGTACAGCGACACCAAGTTCTGTGATCCATTCACAACTGTGTGTACAACGTCACCAAGTTCTGTGATCACATTCACAACTGTGTGTACAGCGACACCAAGTTCTGTGATCCCATTCACAACTGTGTGTACTCGAGATGGCTACTGTGTGTATGTGTCGAAACAATGCTTCGAAACAGTATCGTACCCGAACGATTCGATACAGAGCCTTCTTGCCGTGTCGATACAGTGTCGGTTCCTGTCTGCCTCGTTGTTTTGCAGAGTAGAGATGGCTACGGTGTGTATGTGTCAAACAATGCTTCGAAACAGCACCGAGTCCGACAGTCCGACAGATTCGATACATGGACACAGTTTCAGTTCGTGTCTGCCTCGAATAAAGCGTTCGGAACATTAGTATGGAATATCAAACATGTCATATTTTTCAGGGATGTGTTATGATGACTTGATTTTACAAGTGATATTATTTTTGCTGAGAAGTTATAGACACTGGAAATTGTGTCAATGCTGCAGTTGTCAATGTTTTAGGCGCTATGTTAAAGTTGAAAGTGTCCGTGTGTTCGTATAAATGTAATGGACACTTTATTAGCTCTGCTGATATCTGTGTACTCGGTGTAGATTTGAATCATTGTCTACCAAAACTAGCTTACTCTAGTTTGATATCATGTGTTATTATTATTACTGTTCTTATTATTGTTGTTTTTTATTATTTTCCCATATACTGCAGCTATCATCATATCTACGTTTTATTTCATCATAATGAAGACTTGTGTAAAAATATTGAATTGTGGTCACACGAAACGCCATAGATTTTCACACACGACAGTAAAAACAGAGGAAATTGTCTCACACAGTTCATGTATACCCGCCCCGGTACTGTCTATAAGAGACTTCTTTCTCCCCGATACAGGCAAAAGAGCCGCTGTGCCGTTGTGTCGACACAGTGCGTCGACACAGTTTGAATCACTGAGCCGACTGTCTCGAAACAACGGACTGTCTCGATTTGCCCACCTCTAGTGTGTACAGCGACACCAAGTTATGTGATCCCATTCACAACTGTGTGTACAGCGACACCAAGTTATGTGATCCCATTCACAAATGTGTGTACAGCGACACCAAGTTCTGTGATCCCATTCACAACTGTGTGTACAGCGACACCAAGTTCTGTGATCCCATTCACAACTGTGTGTACAGCGACACCAAGTTCTGTGATCCCATTCACAACTATGTGTACAACGTCACCAAGTTCTGTGATCCTTTCTCAACTGTAATCCTGTAAAACCTCTATGATTTTCTTCGGCTTTCATTAGTGTATGGTGGGCCCGATACAGGTCACTTGAGGTTCTTTCAAATTTTGATGGTTCAAAATATACCACAACAGAGTATCGTGTGCAAAATTTCAGCTCTTGAGGTCTGAAACCTAGTGAACAAAGGGCTCATAGATCTGAAACATATAAACAACGCTCATTTCAAATTAAATAAGTTTTTAATAGCAAACTTCTCAGCCACCCTCCACAGATCAGGAAAAAAATTGTGGGAGGCAGGGGCCATTTAAAGTCCTCCCCATCTCCAAACACGTCACTGAGCGGTGAGGGGCCATGCATAAGTACATAGAGCGATCGGTAGACGGTAAGAGATGGTAGTTTTGAAGATTATGGTAAAACATTGTTTGATACCGCATACAGAATAATTATAAACCACATTTACTAGTGCAAGTACGTATTAGATCGAGTCCCTGGGCTACATTTAAAAGTACAGCTCAAGTCGCACTCATATCTAGCAGTTATTGGCTTGGTTTTTATTTTTATTTTACGGACCATCTTCATGGTACACGGACAACTCCATCAGTGCTCCGATCTCCTCCTTTACATCACACATGAAGGATCTGAGCACAGTGCACAAAATCCGTAACACCGACGAGGATTCCACTATGTGTATACAAGAATCACGCTTTCTATAAATATTTTTGTTGTGGGTAGGTTTTCCTAATTTTGAAAATGTTGCCATGGTAGCGGCCGTATGGCCTACTCTTTACTTCCAACTGCCGAGGGATTTTTAACGTGCGCAACTTGCAAACGGGACCTCCTATATTTTCGCCCTTATCCGAGAAAGCTAGGCATCTGAGCTCGCTACCCATGTGATCAGGGGAGAGTGTGACATCATTATGACCGCCTGGTTCTGAAAGAATTTCCATCAAATATATTCCCTGGACTGGGAACCGAACACGTTACCTTGAGAATTAGAGGCAGACGTCATACCTGTTAGCCACTCCAACCCCCTAGCATTATTAATTACAGCTTACATGAGTTCGGAAGCTACATCTCCAAGTATAAGTTGGCCGAGCAGAGAGCTACATCTACGCATCAACAGCTTAGTCGAGCATGTAGCTCAGTCTACAACTATTACAGCTTAAATTGAGTAGGTGAGATACAAGTAAGAGTTTAGCTCAGCGACAGCTGTGGTGACCTACTTAAGAAACACTGAATTCTCTTAAGATATACCTTGATTAAACCATGGCTGTTTTTTAGGTTTCAGAATACATTATTTGGAATTCGTGCAGCCTACATATGTAAACTTTTATCTCTGGAAAATGATCTATTTCATGCAATTCCATCAACAGAGCGAAGGAAAAGTCAAACTAATTGATGTTTTACAGAATGTCCACTTCACTGTAAAGAAAAGATCGTGTTACTATCCCATGCAGTTCACGATTAAAAGGAATTTTTGAAAGCTAACTTGTGAGTTTTCACTGAGATAGCGGGAAAAGTACCTTTAATTTTGTGGATACCACGATTTTAAATGCCAGCAGGAGAAAGAGCTAGTCCGAAATTTCAATAGCTTTAAAATTCTCATTTTACTTTCTCCGTCATCCAGAGATCTACCATATCACTCCCTTGATCTACCGGTAGATCGGGATCTACATAATGCCGATCCCTGATTTAGAAGGTGTTGGTGAGCTTCATCTACCAGTACAGCTCAGATACGTTCGATTTTCGTTCTTAAATCAATCAATCTATACCGTTTGGCTCCCCAAGAAGCATTGGCCTTCAACCATACACATGCCATAACTTCCTGTCACGTGCCATCAGCTCAAGTTCCTTCCACGTCTACCTCATCACATTCACTTCTGTCTCCAGCTCTCTTCTCCGTGTGTGTGTGTGTGTGTGGTTTTTTGGTCTACCTCTGCCTCTCTTACCATGGAGATTCCAGAACAAGGACTACCTTGTAATGCTATCAACAGGTTTCCTCAATGTGTGTTTTTTCTATCGTCAATTCCACTGGCACTTGTCTTCGACAGATGGATTGTTCTTGATTTCTGAATATCTTGTGAAAACTCCCTCAAGGTAGAAGCATCATCATCCTTCTATTTGCATCTCTGCCAAGAGTAATCTTGTGCAAAGGTAGATACCTTTGAAGACCCACATTAGATACTCTAGGTTTTGGCCATTGCTGGACCATCACTGCAGAGCAAAGGAGAGGCATTCCGTGACATCTACCAGTATAGCGCTGTTCACTACCTATTTATGTTCTGGCTGTGCTCAAAATGAAAGAGCTAGCTAATCCAGAAGGTGTCCGTAATGAAAGGATTAGACATATTTGAGGTGGTAGTGGCGGGTTTGGCAATTACCAATTTGGCATCACTACAACTATGATTGGTGAAGATGGCAGACAGACGCAAGAACCATCAGGAGGTGTTAAGAAAGGAATTGTAACGGAAATATATTTCAAGACCCGATACCGTTGTAACCACAATCAAGAAAACACAGGGCTGATGAACGTGTGTAGTGTGTGGTGTGGTGTGAACGAGACGGCGATCAAAGGACGTTCCACCACGGTTTGAGATTAAGTGATTTGTAAAAAAAAAGTATGGCTGTGGGGTCGGGAGTCAGAGTCGAGGAGTATGTCATTTTTTAGTGGAGTCGGTAAAAAATGTCTGGGCTCCAACTCTATATTTTATGCCCTCATCTCATCTCATCTCAACCCGTAACCCGTCATGGGTCGTAGGCAGTGGCGGCTTTCTTTAATGAGCTGTAGAGCTGCAGCACTCCCAAAGAAAAGGACTGCATACTGCTGTCTCTACTACATTATAATACATAATACGGACAGACCAAAAAATTGAGGTTACACCGGAGGGGTTAAATAAAAAAAAAAAATTATCTAGCACCGTATGTGCTGCGAACGATTTCAGCTCAAGTGACCTTGACCTCTTATAAGCGAATGCTTGTCATACACACAGCTAGAGACGAATTACGATTGGTTTGAATTTTTTATCATGAGCTGCAACGGATCGCAGCTCGTGTAAATTATCTCTAATTAAAGGGAAGTTACAATGAAAATTTTAAACACGAGAAATAGTGCATACAAGTCTGTGTAACCGATTTGAGACTCGGGAAGCTGCTACGACTGCCAATGATTACTCCTAGTTGCTGTAAACTTTTAAAATAACTTTTCAGAACTTCTTGACAGATTTTAGATGAGATAAGACACTAATCATTTGTGTCTGGGTTGATATTTCACATGGTGGTCACAATTTGTGACTATTATGTATAGTATTTGAAATGAATGAACAGTGCAGCACCCCCAATGACAACCCCCTGGAACCGCCACTGGTCGTAGGGGTGACATGGTGGAAGCATCAGCAGACAGGGTCCTCCACTGCTCTCTATCCTCAGCAATACGTACAAGTGTGGAAAAACCGTGCCCTGCCCATTCTTTGGTGTTATCAGCCCATGATTTTCTTTGCCTTCCTCTTTTCCGTTTACTTTCGACTGTTCCCTGGAGGATCGTTTTCGAAAGGGAGTCCTGACGAGTTACATGCCCAAACCAGGCAAGCTTTCGACGTTTCACTACTGACAAAAGTGGTTCTTGGTGGCTTGCATATGTGTTTATTTTCTCTCTAACATAGACATTTGTTTTGTGCTCTTTATAGCAAATGCGCAAAATTTTTCTATAACATTTATACTCGAACGCCTGAATCCTTCGCTCCGTATCTGCAATGAATGCCCAGCTCTCACACCCATATAACAGAATAGATAATACATTTGATGCCATATGACTAGTTCAAAACTGTAGTCGGAGTTGGGAGTCGGCCTTCTAAAATTTCAGGAGTCTGAGTGGGAACACTTTTTGGTTGACTTCATAACCAGGCGTCTGTGACCATGACAGAGAACAAAACATCACCATCGTCAGTGAACTTCCGCTCTCTCAGGAGCAAGGTAAAGGATCCCGTTACACGCCCATTGAGGCATATTGGGAATATGGTGTTAGGCTCATATTTTCTTTACCATCGGCACACTAGGGGTGATGTGGTCAGCATCACGCCGGCCGCACTAACCACCATGCTATCGCGACTCCTCTCAGGAGCAAGGGTCAACAATTTCATGCCAAGCTGTCTTGTCCCGTACAATATTTTTTCATCTCTTCTTTATTCATGAAACGTCTCCCTCCAGCTCCCTTCTCTGAGCATTTTTCGGTCTTTGCCAACCTCTCTTATAGTCGAGATACAAAAACAAGACCTGGCCTGTAATGGTACCAACATGTCTCGTCAATATGTGTCCTATCCAATACGAGATACTTTGTTCTCACCTCTTGTTGTTGTTCTTCGTTCGCCCTCAAATAACCACATCTATCTCTCTTATAAAACTGTCAGACCGTCTCAGGTTTTTCGTCACCATAAAGTTTCTCCCTCAACTGAGTTGGAGAAGGCCACGCTACCACCTTCCTCCTCTCATGGAACCGACAGTTTTGGAGTGCATGTTACACTGTCTGTTTTACCTCCCCCACATGGAAACACATCTGTCTATCCAATGTTTAGTTTCACCTCTTGTTCTACTGGCACTTGTCTGGTTCTTGTTATATCAGTTCCCACATCAGTGATCATGTGATATTATTTCAGGTCTTCTGCTGCACGTAAAGACTCATGTATGAAAGTCTGTAACTTCATGACTGTCACATTGGCTTCGGTTGACTTGTTCGTGTTCTTGCTCCTCAAGTTCTTATTTATTTATTACTTTTATTATTGTGGCTTATTGCTGTTATTGATCCACCGGCGTTTGGGTTCTCTTCCTTTGGCCCAATGCAATGTAGTGAAACGTGCACGTGGTCGCTGTTTGTCCTTTAGCTCCGTATAAGGTGTTCGGAGGAAGGATCATTTTCGTAACATCATCGAGTGCTAGGCAGTCGAAGTGGTGGTGGTGGTCAACAGTTTCAAATGGGTAGGTACATAGCTGGCACTCTGGAGTGTGTTATGGTTGGACTCTTTTCAAGTGATTGCTAAGTGGTACATGTTGTGTTCGGAGCCGAAAAATTGTTGATTGTTGATGGTATCATTAGGATCAGGGCCGGCCATATGTCTGTACATTCTCTACCGGTGTTTCCCGTGGCTCATCTATTCAGCCAAGTTTCTTTGTTTATTGTTCGTATTAGTTGTTTGGCTGTTTGGAGAGTTGTTGCTGTGAGTTGTTGTTCTTGTTTTGTTTTTGTTTGTTATGGTTTAAAGTTTCTATATGATGGACTAGCCGGCTTCATGTTCACTCTCCTTAGTCGCTATTCACGACATGCGTGGTAGAGTACAGTGTTATAATTATTTGCTCCACTTCCCGGTCCCTGTAAAATACAGTGCCCGATATCATCACGTTCCTTATGGAGCATGATGCCATCACTACAGCTGGTCCCTTTACATGAAGCCAGCCCCAAGCAGTCACGTGCTCTTGTAACGGCGGTTTCTGTTGTAATTTGTTGTACGTGATGAGTTTGTCAGTCTCACGTTTAACGTAATACTAGTCGCCTTGTACAGCATGACTGAATGAGCAGTATTACTATTCTTTCTTTGTCACCGAGACCCCCCGGGCACTGCACGGGGAGGGCAAAATATAGTTTGCACAAACATAACAACATCATAAAGTTTTTCACTATTTCTCAGCTAATTACATAAGCTTTGCGTTATTAGCCGAAGCCTATTCATTTTAATTTCTTTTAGACACAGTGTTTTCACAATTTCTGAATAACTGCTGACGCAGATATTTCGTGTTCAAAGGTAAAACCGGTTATTGTGTTCTTGCCTCATCTCAAACTTTCACCTTTTATTTTTTTCTCCACATATTGACTGAATACTCATGCAGAACAAAGCTTGCTCGCATGTGTAAACGTTAGTGAAAATAACACGCAGCGTTATATGCACTCGTGTTTATAAATAAGTGCATACATGTAAACACGCAAATATACATACACACACTGTTAAGCGCAGCGCTTCCCAACTTCATTAAAGTAATGTACAAGTGCTTACTCTCGGCCAGGGTTGTGGGGACGAAGTCGGTCGTTTTTTAGTGGAGTCGGTGTTTGAGTTGAAATATTCCAACTCCAACTTAGAATTTTACGAAACTTAAGCCGAAGTAGATCCTTTTTTAAAGAACCAATTCAATTTAAATTTAAAATTATATAATTTTAAAATATTTTTTTGAGTATTTCTTTTGTACTATAGTATGAATGAATGAATAGTTAAAAATGTAATATGCGAAAGCCACGTATTCATTTATTCACACATATACCATAATTATACATATAATTCCATATAAGTGGATAATTTTATGTAATTTTGCTAGTAAAACTGTAGTCTAAGTCATATTTTATAGTTAATATTTTTATCCAAATTACAGCGCACTTTTGCCATTTATACAAGAGTGTGTTTGTCCAATATTCCTCTACGAATAAATAAGATCTGTGCCTCCATGCAGGCTCCCATTTCACATTGAAAACAAGGTATTTGCATAATAAAATTTTAATCTCTCTCAAATTTTTTTTTTTTTTGGTCATGTCTTACTATTAAAATATATATTGTAATAGAATTTCAAATTAGTCAATGTAGTGTAAACTGTAAAATACGATAAATTTACGGTTAATTACACGAAGAGTCCAGCATTAAGTGCACAGGTGTGCCGCGATAGAAATTTGCATTGCCAAGTGTGCCATTGTCTGAAAACGTTTGAGAACCTATGGTCTAAGTCGTGAGTCGGACGTCTAAAATATTTTTGGCCGACTCCACAACCCTGCTCTGAGCAATTAAGAAGATATGCACATCATTATAGCGGACAGACGATGGAACTGTGTTCACCATGTCCTCAGCAGGGATCATGACACTATCATAAGAACTGTAATGTTATGGACCCCAGAAGGAAGGCGAAAGAGAGGCCGACTAAAAGCAACTTGCGGAGAACTGTTGAGGCTGAAATACAAAGCATGAGCAAGAGTTCACGGAGGATGGCCACCGACCGAGCAAAGTGCAAACAGTTTGTTGCTACCCTACAAGACGCCAGTAGGCGTGATGGTCACTGACAGCTTCAGTGGCGAAGGATCCAAGAAGAAAGAAGACGATAACTCGAGGTTTACCTCAAGAGGTTCACGGACCACGAAATGAGAAACACTGCTCTAGAGGTTCACGGACCACGAAATGAGAAACACTGCTCTAGAGGTTCACGGACCACGAAATGAGAAACATTGCTCTAGAGGTTCACGGACTACGAAATGAGAAGCACTGCTCTAGAGGTTCACGGACCACGAAATGAGAAACATTGCTCTAAGAGGTTCACGGGCCACGAAATGAGAAACATTGCTCTAGAGGTTCACGGACCACGAAATGAGAAACACTGTGTTACGTGCAGTCTTTGATATCTTACAATATTATACATTGGTATACTTGTTATGTTCGCAAATATTTTGTAAACAAAATAGTGCTTAAGGAAAAGTCATTATTGAGTTACTTCCCTTGAAAGTTGTGTCGGCTCTTTCGATCGAACTCCGCGGATAAATCCAGTTTTCTGCGATTTATTCTTTGTTTGGGTAGTAATAGATTGTTCTTGCTTCAGAATATCTATGGCCTGAATTTATGTGTATTGTTTGTCTGAGTAGGACGAGTCTGTCTTATATCTGTATATCTTTACATATCTAAGTCGAACTATATGTTCTGTTGTCTCTAGAGAGGTCAAAGGCTATTCGGCGGATGTGTCGCTAGAGTGTGGTGTGATTTGGCTTCGTCCCGATAGGGACTGTGTTTTCTATGTCGGCTTGTCGCCGGGGAAAAAGTGATCTCAGTATTTGTGGGGAAAGTGATAGTCGTCTAGACCTATCGTGTATGCTTTACCCCAGTGTTTATTCGTATTGCCAAGGAATGGCAGAATCATATTTCTGATACCAAGGTAATAATAGACACTCTTATGAACTCTCGTACGAAGCCACCATTTTCGATAGGTACGATTTGAATGTCTAAGAGAATATATTTGACTCGATGGAAACGACTTCGATTCCTAGCAGCACTATATCCTGTAGAATGCAGTCAATTGTTCATGATCAAATCTACAGAGCAATGAAAGATTTAAGGAATGACTAACTTTAGGACAGATTCATTATCTGTATCCAAACGTGAGTGACAGCTCACGAGTGAAGCCATCTTGGAACCAAAACATGTAGTGACTTTCAAGAAGAGAAAAGGGATGCCCGTATTATCGCTTGATTAGTCCAGAGATCACTGCTACACATGAGAACCCATTGCTAGCGGTTCAATATTATTATATGAAAAAACTGTGCTGAACCTTATGTCAAAGAATCTTCGCTAGACGAGATGAGGTAGAAGCCATCTTGGATATTGTTTATAATCTGACGTGCTTTGTCAGTAAACTCAGTTGATATATATATATATATATATATATATATATATGGGCAATACTGAGTGCTTGGCTACTGACAGTCCATTATAATATTATTCTACATGAATGCCCATGTAACATAACATTGCAAGACCAGTTATCCACTGTACCATGATGTATTATGCCAACCTGTGATTTGTCACTATCTGTGCTGTCGAGTGTGTACGTCCAATTAAACTTTAGTAAAGGTACACAGTCGTTGGTGTCGATGACTTCCAGCCATACATGAGTGTGAGAAAAGAACATTTGTCAACACCACGAACTCTTCCTATCATTCGCACATTATACACTCCATCTATGTCTACACACCACTGCGTAGGTCAAGTTGACATTCCATACTCGAACCACGAGCAACACAACAACACAGTATTTAACTCTGGTGATGTTCGAGCGAGCTTCAGATTTCCCAGCATGTCTCTTGCTCAGGGCAAGGATCTTGTATTAAGAGTTTATCAACCGTTGATGCTGACCTTTGTCTTCCAGCACACACCCATCATTAACACCACTGACTGCTGGGATTGTAGCACTGGTTTGTGTACATTACAGTGGAGCAAACAACACCTTACTTTATCACACTGCTCTAGAGGTTCACGGACCACGAAATGAGAAACATTGCTCTAGAGGTTCACGGACCACGAAATGAGAAACACTGCTCTGTGTGTTACTTTAACTTTCCGGCTTATAACAAGATGATCACTTGAGAAACTACTTATTTTAAATAAATTATGTTAATGACAAAAACGTAAATGTGTACAGCATACTTCATTATATTTCACAAGCTTTATGTGGACGTCAACGAAGTGAAAACATCGCGTGAGACAATTTCAAAGCACACTCAAACTGCCGGTTCTTTCTTCGTGTCATTCATTTGTATCTGTCTAAGCATGTGTTATCATTCAAACGTAGATTTTATTGTTCGACATACAGGCAGCCATAAGCCACGTGTAGTTTGTCAAGGGAGACATACAGACAGACATAAGCCCTGTGTAGTTTGTCAAGGGAGACATACAGACAGACATAAGCCCCGTGTAGTTTGTCACGGGATTTCTGATCAGGCATAGAAAGAAGGTGACTACTGCTCCCACGTACAAGGCAATTAATATGAGGTTGTGTATGAGGCTGAATACCTCATCATGTCAAATAAATTGCTACACAAACTACCGCTGCAAGAGCATGTGCTTTGGTGTATGCTTCCTCGGTGGTTAGCGCACTGGATTCCTAGCTCGGTGGTCCATGGTTCAATCCCCAGTTGAGGTAGAGGTAGGATTTTTTTAGACCGCAAACGGCTCCGGGGTCGACCCAGCCTCATGAATTGGGTACCAGAGTAACTCTGGGAAGGTTAAGGCGACCGGCGTGATGCTGACCACATCACCCCTAGTGTGCCGATGGTCAAGAAAATATGGGCCTAACACCATATTCCCAATATTCAATGGGCGTGTAACAGGATCCTTTACCTTTTCCTCGAGGGGACCACCTGCAGTGGTGACTACTTGCTTCGAAAAATAGCGACAATGAGATGATGATTATGATGATGATAATGATGATGATTATGATGATGATAATGATGATGATTATGATGATGATAGTGATGATGATTATGATGATGATAGTGAACTTTAGCGTAATAATTAAAAGCCGTTCTATGTCATGCTCACAGCAATCTCAATTTGGCACCGTCATCTCTGTTCCAGGTGAAACGAAGAACAGCAGGCCTATAAATCTAGCAACCTGTCAGGATGAAGCTGCCGATCGCAACAAGTGGCGATGTTCCCTACGGCACCACTTCAGATTTGGCGAAAAGAATCTCTCACAACAAGCAGAAGAGCAAAGAAACACGATGAAAGGAATACCGGATAAAAACAAAAAAAGCAGCAGAGACCTATCACCTCAGGGGTGCATTCCTATAATTAGTTTGTTATGATTGACAAGGTTGCTACTGGTCCGTCAATTCGATTTGGCCTCAAAAAAAAAAAAAAAAGAATTCAGAGATGCATAAAAACCAGTGGTAAGGGTTAGGTTTAGGGAATCCTAAACCTAACTCTAAACCCTAACCGTAATCCTAACCCTAACAACGTCCATGACGTATTTGCATAACAAAGAACATTACCCACTTTTCTTCACTTAAACCGTTCTTCTTCATATTATTTCAGTTCAAAATGTTGGTGGCACACGGGGCGGCTCTCTCTCTCTCTCTTGGGACCCCCATATTTTATTGAGCTTGCAAGTAGATTTAACAGCACAGTACTATAATAATACTGCCTGATGGCAAGCCCCTCCTGGTCGTCACCCGGGGCGGACCTCGCTCCCTGGGGTCGTTCATTGGGAAGAGACAAAAACGAAACAAAAGGGGCTAGCTATTCCTCCTTGAGGCATTTCGTAAAAGGCATTTCGTAAAAGGTGCATATGTTTAAGCCGCGCATGGGAGATGGGAACCTCATCATGCCAAACAAATTGTTGCAGAAATCACCACTGTAAGATCACGTGAATGTTTCATGTATGTTTCCTAAGAAGGGAACCACCTGCAGTGGCGTCTCCATACCCCATAAGGCGCAAACAGGGAAATGAAGGATTGAACGAATATCCCATTGTCCCACTTTGGGACTGGCTAAACAGTGAATCTAATTGTTCATTGTTCTGATAATACTTCTTTTTTTGGTCTTCTTTGTGAAATATCATGTTTATAATTTTTGTGTATTTTTCCTTCAATTTTTTAAAACATATGAATATAAATTTTAAAAATAATAATTTTACATCTAAATATAGTAGCCTGTTCAATTACAAACAATTTGATGTATAACACTTGGGTAGACTTCAAATTAAAATGTATCAAGGAACATTAGAAGTCAGATATGTCAGAGTATGAGAAAATGATACCAAATATCAGGTCTGAAAAGAGTTAAATAATAAACAACACACTTGTGAATTTGAATATTTTCTTAACGAAGACTCTTGATAAATAAAAGAATACAGAAGCAAAGAAAAATATACATGCTAAGTGATCAAGGCGCGCAAATAGAAGAAAAAAAACTAACAAACAAACTACAGCCCTAACGTTGGCTTGTCAGTGGCCTACAAATCGACGCGATATGAGAAAAAGGGGAGGTATCGGAAACGTGCCTAAACACCGGTAATTTCAAAATTAAAATGGCTCGAAGAAAACATTATAAACTACCTAGTTGAAAAAAAAAAAAAAAACACACACACACACACAAATAGTAATACGTCTTACAAGGAGAAGGACAAGAAAAACCTACGTTACGGCCACAAGGCCTTCGTCAGGGACAGACAAACAAGAGACAGGAGGGAAAGAAAACTACCTACAGTTACAAAACGAAAACTGACTATAACAAATATCGACACATTCTGTAATTTACCGGCGTTACATCTATTGAATCCACATCGATTTCGACCAGGCTGTGAACATTTTCGTCACCTGTCGTCTGATTTACAGCTGATATATCCGCCATGACAAAATGAAACTGTCCCGGTGTTTGTTGTTTAATGTTCCTACCTTGTGAAAATTCTGTGCCGTGTCCAGAAGAAAACCGGTCTCTCTCAAGCAGTGTTCCCACCACCCAAACTGTTGCAGTTAGCACTAAAATTAACGCGTTAAACACCGGGAACACGTGAATTTTGTAAAAGGTGGTGGTTTTAGTTCGCGACTTACAGTATTAGATTTTTTTCTTCGGTATATACAGTCGTGCGTGCTACTTTTTAGTAATCCCACTTGATCCATGTCAAAAAAAAAAAAAAAACAAACAATTCAGGCCAACAAGACATGACATTAGTTTTAGGTAGTGCCCCTTTATCATATAAGAGTTACGCCAACTAAAATTTGGCCGCCATTTTCGGCTGTACCCGTATTGCACGAAAATGGACCCAATCGCGAGTTTCAGACGCAATATGCATTTTCGTTTAGGTTAACTAATAATTTGAAATAAAATTAGATGCAAATACAGTAGCACATATTTGTACTATTTCAACTAACAAAACAAAAAGAAGAAAACTAGTTTACTTACCGGTTTGTTCAATAGAATCAGTAGTGTGAATTTTTAACACATACTCCGTTGAATTTTATATTCTGTTAGAATTCCACTATTTAGCAACAAATATTCCGTTAGAATTGCAACACTTAGCAAAACATACTACCTTATAAAATAATATAATAAAAGTGATAAAAATTAATTATAATTTTATTATAGTTTTATTATATATATACATATATATGTTTAGTATATATAGCCTATATATATTTTTATTATATATATATATATATATATATATATATATATATATATATATATATATAATAAAAAAATATATATATATATATTACATATATATATATACAATACAGTACTTTGCAAAAAAAATGGCAGTCATATTTTCGCAACGCAGCACACTCATAGAAGCAAATACTAATAAAAACTGTATGTCCAGAGGAAGATTGATATCTCCCCTATCTATTAACAGTGGTTTCAGTACAATATAATTTTGCCTTCTCCAGCAAGGCAAGCCTGGATGCGGCGAGGCATACTTCCCACAAATGTTTGTAGGTAATTGTGAGTCAGACTTTCCCAGTATTTTTCAGCTACCTTCTTCAATTGTTCAACGTCTCTGAGTCCACTCTTTTTTAAATGATTCTTGAGTAGTGCCCAAACGTTTTCAATTGGGTTTAGGTCGGGACTGTTGCTGGGCCACTTCAGCACTATCACATTCTTCTCTTGCAGCCATGCTTTGTTGGTATGAGCTGTATGCTTTGGGTCATTGTCATGTTGAAATGTGCACCCATCGGGGTACATGACCTGCATAAATGGCAGAAGGTGTCCCTCTAGTATGTCGATGTGCCTTTCTTTCGTGAGAATTCCTGTGAAAACACACAGTGGGGTGGCACCTCTTGCTGACACCCCTCCCAAAAGATGGAATTTCTGGGTATGTTTCGGTCGCTGGTACACAGGCGTTATAAAGTCTTTCGTCCAAATATTTATTTGGGCAGGATAAGACCAAAGAGAACATTCATCTGAAAAAATCGCATTGTCCCATGACAAATTTTGGTGTTCGTGGCACCAGTTCAAGCGCATCTGTTTGTGAGTCTCTGTGAGCAATGGTGACGAAATTACCCGCTTTTTTGTGTAATTCATCCTGTGTAGCTCCCGGTTGACAGTAGCATTAGATACCTCTGGGCTTCCCAACTCGATCATGCGCTGCCGTATGTTTTCTACACTCTTCATTGGCCCAGCCCGAACGATTTGGGCGAGACGCCGATGGTCCTTTGTGTCCAAAATTCTTGGACCCCCACTACCTTCTTTTCGCTCGATTCCATTACCTGCTTTTAATTTACTCACAACTTTGTAGTCAGTCCGCTCAGGAATGTTCAAGGTTTTAGAAATGTTGAAACATGTTTGATTTCCTTCATTCCAAAGCTGTGAAATTAACATACACTTTGTCTTTGTATCCATTTTCTGCCACTAGCATTAGAAATTGTCGTCTGCTCTATTATCAAGGGACTGTACTCTACGCTAATTTTTTTTTAACTTTTGGTAGTGTTTGCTTACTTAAGTGTAGTGCAAATTTGGGGCAGAACATGCATATTTAATTAGATTTCAGCATATTTAGCTGAGCAATATGACTGCCATTTTTTTTGCAAAGTACTGTATATATAAAATATGAGATCATAATCATAGACTACTCACTTACTGAAAAGATCAAACAAAACATAGAAGATAAGGAAGCCAAAATAGAGAAAAATATAAAATTTTATTATATTATATAATTTTTATTACATAATTTTATATAATTTTATATACTACAGTTATATAATTATAAAATTATATAATTTATATTATATAATTTAAAATTATATATATATATATATATATATATATATATATATATATATATATATATATATATATAATATATATATATATATATATATATATATATATATATATATATATATATATATATATGTATATATATATATATATATATATATATATATAATCTTATAAATGCAGAAGAGGTTCTTAAGTATAGACAGTCCTAGGGAACTGCATTAATATAGTCAAACATTATTTAACACGAACAAAGGTTAAAATATAGTGGCCGGGAATGTGAAGGTCTGATGCTGTTCTTACAATACATATTAATTATCTGTTAAAGTCAGTTATATAACTGGAACCACCAGGCCTTTACACCCCTCCATTTTAAAATTATTCTTGTTCAGAGTTTCTTCTTTATGTTTTATTTTTTTGTTTATTTATTTAACAATTGTGATTGTCCCTAATTACAAGATTTGACAAATGTCATGCCACTTTCTCATATCGGCTGTTGTTCATATTATTTGGAATTGAAAAGAATATATATCCTAATTATAACCCATCAGAGGTTGAACAGGCTATTTATCTTCATTAATTAAAAAAAAAATCTTACTCGATGCTTATTCTCGCTACTAGCCCTGGTATTTGTCCAGCCGAAAATGGCGTCTACGTCGCTCAGCTTCGTTTTCGATTCTGACATAGTTGGCGTAACTCTATAGATCTAGTGGCACTAGTTTTAGGTAAATAGCCCCCGTGTTATTCCATTAGGCCTCTGATGATATGAAGAAAGAATATGCCTACTGATCCCTTAGGATGTAGTACAAAGCGACTAATACGAGGTTATTCACGTGGCTGGCAACCTCATCATATAAAACACATTGCTACATAAACAACCAGTGGCAAGAGCATGTCAATGTCAATGTTTGGTGGCAGGCTTACTGCAAAGGAACAGCTGCGCTGAATGCTCCATTGAGGGGCGATAAGGAAAATTATAATATGTAAATAACTATTTATAAATGAGAAACGAAGCTGGTATTAATTTTGAGTGACGTGTGTGTTTTTGTTTGTTTGTTTTGTTTTTTTTTTCAAACTGCTTCTAAGATTAACATTCCCTTCCTTTCCATTTTCTCTCCTGATGTAGTATGGGAGCCACCATTGCAATAGCCCCCCACCCCCTCACAAGAAGCTGACAAAGGCACTTGCATGCTTTTAACATTGTGTTGTTTTTTGTTTGGTTTAAATAAAATTTTGCCTCGTTTTGGCGAAGCGCTTCCTGTTCAACCTAGTCGGTTATATTAAGGTGCATGTCCAAATATGAAAGACGCTCTGATATAACCAAATAAGTTGAAAGGTGCGCGCCTCGCCAGAAGAAGGCAAAAAAAAAAAAAAAATTAAGACCTTTAGGTCTGATTTAAGATTTTTTTTTTAATGCTCTTAAAGTGCCTTGTTCTGTAGCATCTTGTTTTAAATGGCGGGGTTGCCAGGGCCATGCACAACTTTTTTATGGTTCGCCTGATGGGTAACAGTAGTCCTTTTCTTTCTTTGTTTTATCATTTAACCCCCCCCCCCCCCCCACGGGGGTACTTGTCCCTTCCTGAGCTCAGATAAGGCTCCTGCCATTTCACACTGTGAAGGCCCCCCCCCCCCGATGTTTAGGAAGAGGGGTAACAATATTTTTTAGTGTAAAGAAAAAGCATGTTAAAAAAAAAAACTATAATGAGGCCCCCTTGTAAGGTCCGGGCCAAATGGCGCTGCAGGCACGCCACTGTCGTTGGTTCCTGCCGGGATCCAGGCGGGACCACACAATTTAGACCCCTACAGCTTATGGTGGACAGTGAGAAGTGAAGTAATGGTGGACAGTGACAAGTGAAGTAATGGTGGACAGTGACAAGTGAAGTAATGGTGGACAGTGACAAGTGAAGTAATGGTGGACAGTGACAAGTGAAGTAATGGTGGACAGTGACAAGTGAAGTAATGGTGGACAGTGACAAGTGAAGTAATGGTGGACACTGACAAGTGAAGTAATGGTGGACAGTGACAAGTGAAGGAATGGTGGACAGTTACAAGAGAAGTAATGGTGGACAGTGACAAGAAAAGTAATGGTGGACAGTGACAAGAGAAGTAACGGTGGACAGTGACAAGTGAAGTAATGGTGGACAGTGACAAGAGAAGTAATGGTGGACAGTGACAAGAAAAGTAATGGTGGACAGTGACAAGAGAAGTAACGGTGGACAGTGACAAGTGAAGTAATGGTGGACAGTGACAAGTGAAGTAATGGTGGACAGTGACAAGTGAAGTAATGGTGGACAGTGACAAGAGAAGTAATGGTGGACAGTGACAAGTGAAGTAATGTGGACAGTGACAAGTGAAGTAATGGTGGACAGTGACAAGAGAAGTAATGGTGGACAGTGACAAGTGAAGTAATGATGGGCAGTGACAAGAGAAGTGATGGTGAACAGTGACAAGTGAAGTAATGGTGGACAGTGACAAGAGAAGTAATGGTGGACAGTGACAAGAGAAGTAATGGTGGACAGTGAGAAGAGAAGTAATGGTGGACAGTTACAAGAGAAGTAATAGTGGACAGTGACGAGAGAAGTAATGGTGGACAGTGACAAGAGAAGTAATGGTGGACAGTGACAAGAGAAGTAATGGTGGACAGTGACAAGAGAAGAATGAAATAGTAAACGTACATCAAACTATAAGGTAGTTCATGTTCTGGAATCCTCATGTTAAGAGGGGCAGAAATAGACCACAAAAAGAAACACATGGAGAAGAGAATTGGAGACATAAATTAAAATGATAAGGACGACATGGAGGGAACTTGATCTGACGGCCAGCGACAGGAGAATTTGTCTTGTTTGTTGAAGGCCTATGCTTCTTGTGCAGCAAAAAGGTGTAGATTAAGGAAAAAGAAGAGAATGAAAGAAAGTGAAGAAGAGAAATGATATTTGCAGAAGGAAACTCAACAGCCCAAGACGTTACAGAAAAATCATTCTTGAGATTAATGGTTCCAGAGTTTGCTTCTCGGGGCGAAGTTCCTGGTAACGGTCAAGCTCCAGCTACCAAGATAAATGTAGGTACCTGGCTCTGCTCTTGAGTTAAAAGGTGGATCCGTAGCAGATACTGTCGTAGTGGAGTAAAGTGTTAGAGACTTTCACAATATTAAGTTAGTTACTATATGAGTATGTTGGTGGGGTGTCTTGTGGCTAAGAGGTATGGCGTCCGCTTCTGATTCTAAAGGTACCAGGTTCGCTCCACGCTACAGGGAATATAATTCATGGAGATTTTTTCCGAACCAGTGATTCCTAATGATGTCATACTCCCCTTTCATGTCCTGGATAGTGAGATCAGATGCCTAGCCTCCTCGGATAAGGTCGAAAAAAATAGGAGGTCCCATGTGCAAGTTGTGCAAGTTAAAAATTCCTCGGCAGTTGAAAATTGTGAAGAGTTAGCCATATGTTGAAAATTGTGAAGAGGATCCTTACCGGTTCTACAGAGTTCGTGCACTGTGCTGAGAACCTCCTTGTGTGATCTAAGGTAGGAGATCAGAGCAATGATGGAGTTGTCCACGTGCAATGAAGATATCCTTAAAACCAAACCAAACTATACCAGGTTAGGGAAGTCAAATACAGCGAGGAAGGGAGCCCGGTCATCCCACCTCATAAAACTGAGCCCTATTATAATGAGCACTTCACTCCTACGGCAATAATAATAGTTGCCCATCGCAAGCGAAGATGGCGATATCTTCAGACTTGAATTGTGAGACATCAGTGCCGTGATCTCATGTGGCTATGATGCCTCCTTTATTGTATTCTTAACACTCACGGGTAGTCATCAGTTTCTAGTGAGTAAGCACCAACTTATGTTGATGTTAGTTTTTATAAATGTCATCTGTCACGCACGTATTTGCACAATTGGGTGTAGATGAATTCGTGCGCGTTTGTGTCCAAGCAAGCGAGATAACGTCAGAGGTTAAAAAGGGAAGCCAGCATCTCATGCCAGACATTGAGTCTGTTTCCTATATTTCTATATATACCCAGTGTGTTGGGTTAAGTATTCTTCTGGAACAATGACTTCTTGGTAGAAGCCATTGTCGGCTTACACTACACGTAAGTCCGAACCAGTTTTGGTAAGAAGTGAATTGATTACTTGAACTTTCGTGTCACCATCCTTCGTTGGCATCTAGCTAGCACCTTTCTGCAAAGGGGAGTTATAATGGATCAACGGGGACTTTCACTGAAAGCATTTTAATATTATAAAGGATTCAAGGCTTCATCCTTTACAGTTTATCGACTTGTAATATTATGTGGATTGCCGTCGCACGAGTCACGGCGACGAAGAGAGGTTAGCCAAGCACTAGGACATAACCTTCGTTGTTTATATTATATGCAAGTATGTATGGATCTGCCATGTCAGGGGTACCAAGCTACTAAAGTACCCGACCAGAATTGTAGGACAGAATCAATATATTCATTCCAAGATTTATAGTTGAATAGTCCTAACGGTCATGACATTGACGCAAGGTCAAACTCTGATCTTATGTGAGGAAGTTATTATGATGCCTGTACCATGCCTATATATATGCTACATGTACGTTTGCTGTGGAATCCATGTTGAAGTACTGTAACCTGTTGTCGTCAACGTATTTCGTCCTAAATAAATTATGATGTCAGTAAACATAACGAGTTCGTCCCTATACACATTGGCACTCGTTGACGTGCCTGTTTGTTACAGCTTATCCTAGCTTCACGTATCAGGAGAGAAACATTCGCGTTCTTATTCTCAAGTACAAAGAGCATCGCCCATGTTGGACCGTTGTCACTACGACACCATCAACATCTTCTGGTCAGCGGTTCACACCCCAGTAAAAGCGAGGCTACATTTATGGTGGCCCACTGTGGTCTATCGTCGATAGAAAGGAAAGATCCCTGACTAAACGTTTGAAACTGTCTTCAAGTTCAAGTCAACATCTGGGACGTTGGAATACAACTGCAGACTTCAAGTGGGAACTGCCGTCTCTATCAAACTCAGCGACGTCGTTAGGAAATTTAACGGACACTCAAGGTCAAGATGGACTCAACTGCTTCAATCATTTGCGGACTCTGCCAAATGCTACGTAAGCTTCCTCGGTGATACAGCGCCGGAGTGCAAGACTCTACAATCCTGGAAATTGCGTTTTATCACAAAATGATAAGTATTACTCTGTTCGTTGTCACCGTCTTATGTTAGCTGAGCCGCTTTTTAATATGTCCATTGTAGTATTTTTTGTGATGCATGTTTTATGTTCCATGTTTGTTGTGGGCGGTAGGGAGGTCGATCTGACAAACGAGGTTCATCTCGAAGCTGATTCTGGCTCTTGTCAGATGTTCTATAGGATTTAGTTTGTAAGTTTCAATTGAGCGATAATTCCGGTTCAAGGCTAGAAACCTTGCTGTAGTTCCGATCGCTACTTGTCTCTTATAATAGTATCTGTTTAGCTGTTCCGTCAAGTTTTAATCGTTGTTTTCATAGTTATTTTTATTCGTACCTTGGTTTTATGATTATCTTGTTTGTATTATGCGTCTATCCTCACCTGACTTTCGTTCAGTATTTTACACCATTGATGTTTATACACTGTGTTGTCAACTGTCTTGTTTATTATCTTATCGTAGTTATCATCGTAATTCTTTACGACATTCTATTTTAGTTTCACATTTTTATCTTATTTGATTCCTACGAACGTTGTTAGCTGTCATTAATTATCTTGTCTTGTCATTGTTGTTGCTATTGTCTATTACTCTTGTCTGTTCTTAATATTTCAATGCATACATTATTTTCATTGATTAATAATATCTTGTTAGACTTCAATTGGAAGCAGATCAGAAAAGATTGGAGGCGGAAATTAAACAAAAAGAAACAGAAGAAAGGAGATTGCTAGCTGAAGAAAATACAAAAAAAATATCAACTTCAAATTCAACATGAAAAAGAAATGAAGGAATTAGAATTTAATCACTTTCGATTATCTCAGGAGGCTGGTGCTCAAAAGTCTCAGGAGGGCCAAAATTCGTCTAAACAAGGGAATATTAAAAATTTTCATTTAATATTACCTAAATTTAATCCTCCATCGGACGATGTGATTCATTATCTACATAGGTTCGAGGCAACATGCGAGGCCTATCACGTGGAAAAATCACAATACTGTGTAAAATTATCAGAACTACTTACAGGTGAAGCTATGTCAGTATATCATATTGCAACTACTGCTGATAAAAATAACTATGAGGCTCTCAGAACTGCTTTACTTGTTAAATATCAAATGACAGAGAATGAATATCGTATAAAATTCAAATCTATGCTGCCACAAACGGGAAAACATTTTAACGATTTTATTGATCAAATAGCACTTACATTGGATAGATGGATCGAATTATCCAAGACGGATAAAACTTTTGACGCATTGAGAGATTTATTATTACGCGATAAAGTTTTGTCCTCGGTTAATCCGGCTTTTCTTGCTTTTTTGCACGAACATAAGCATTCAAACATAAATGAAATACAGCAAACCTGTGTACAATACTGTACCGCACACCCAAACAAGAATTTTGGGAATACTCAGGTTAAAGATGAATTTCCCGTTGCTTTTGCAATGCAAGAGGATTAACGCAGACGCCATCGCTCTTTAAGTAATGACAGAAACTACAAAAAGGGAAATAACGAGAATTTCAATTCTTGTAATTCTTATAAGGGGAAACAATTTCAGTATTCTTCTCCATATAACAATTCTTGGGGTCAATCTCACAAATCTAGAAATTGGGATAACAATAATTGTGGAACTTATCAAGTAGGTACTTATAAATAAAATTGGCGATCAAAATCTCAGAATCCTAACTATAGACAAGATTCTCAAAATAGATTTTATGGTCAAAGCCATAACAGTGATAGCGCTAACTATCGTTCAAATCAATACGGTAACACAAGCGGAAACGATAATAATGGCAATTTTAGAAATGATAGTCACAATCGATCGCGACGTAGAGATAGATCTTCTAGCAGAGGGCCACGCCATCAAACTAATGTAGCTATTGCTGACACACAAGGTAACAAAGAGAATCATACGATTAATGACACGCATAATGCAATGTCTTGTATTGATCTTGATCAGGTAAAAGCTTGTCCAGAATGCTCGACTCTATTCCAGCCCAAGGCGATCACGACGCTCCGTTGCGGACATGTGTTACCCAGTCTACCAGCTGTGTGTACGGCCATTTCAGCTCACAATGGAGAAAGAAGACTTGAGTTCAATCGTGGTATTCTAAATTATATTCCATGCTCTGTTCTTTTCGATTCAGGCTGTTCAACAATTGGCGTCAGGAACTCTTTGGTGGACCCTGCATTTGCCACTGGAAATACAGTTAAATGCCGCACGTTTGGAGGAACTGTAGAAACATTTCCCACAGCGATAATTAATATTCACACTCCATTTTTTTCAGGAAATGTACATGCATGTCTCCTCCCGTCACCAGTTTGTGACATAATACTTGGTCGGATACATGTCATTAAAGAGTGTACCCCACAGCAAATTGCTAATTGGGAAAAGCGACATTTACATACTGCTAATGCAGTTGTAACTAGAGCACAAGCTCATGATATGTTGCAAGATACACCTACTGTACCTACTGTCCAAGGTAATAATAATGATGTTAACACTCCTATTTCACGGGAGTCATTTATGACATTACAAAAGAATGATGCTTCTTTGAAAAAAAATTTTCATTTGTCTAATAACACTGGTAATACTTCTTATACATGATCTAAACATAGATTTGTGTTAAAGAATGGGATATTAGTAAGAGTGATACGCGATGCTGATTCATCCGTACGTTCTCAGATCTTAGTACCTACGACAATGAGAGGTCGTATATTACACCATGCGCACGACACTCAATGTGCGGGCCATATGGGGTTCTCCAGAACCAAATCTAGAGTGCTATCAGCATTCTATTGGCCAGGCGTCCATAGAGATGTCAATATTTACTGCCGCTCCTGTACAACATGTCAGGAGGTCAAAGTACGTGGTCCATACCACGCAGCACCGATTCAGGCTGCGGACATTCCGATACGTCCGTTTGAGAAAATGTCAATTGACATAATTGGTCCTATGCATCCATCAGCTAGAGGTCATACACATATACTAACTTGCATTGACATGTGTACTCGTTGGCCAGAGGCCATACCTCTTAAGAATACTTCTTCTGCCAGTGTTGCAGATGCATTGTGGTTGATTTTCTCACGTTTAGGTTTTCCTCGAAAGATCTTATCGGACCATGGAGTCCAATTCATATCGGAATCTATGTCCCAAGTTATGAAGTTATTGTGCATAGATAGATCGCTCAGTGCTATCTACCATGCCATGTCAAATGGGTTAATTGAGCGTCAGAATAGGACTCTTAAACAGTTGTTGGGAAAGATAACTCAGGACCATCCTGAAAATTGGGATAGAGTCCTCCCCGCTGCACTTTTCGCGTATCGCGAAGTACAAAATGACGCCACTGGATTTTCTCCTTTTCAATTGGTATTTGGCTTTCAACCGCGCGGTCCTATGTCGTTACTACACGACTTACTTATTGAAGATAATATCACTGATGAAACTCAATCTTCTTACGAGTACGTGATTTCTTTAAGAAAAAGAATAATAGATGCGTGTAGATTAGCGACCACATCATTAGAACAAGCTAAAGAAAATGCTCGACTTTTTGCCAACAGGTATAGACGTCTCCGCCAACTTCTTCCTGGCGATGAGGCATATGTCTTATTACCTTGCAAAGACAATCGTCTCCTTATTACTTGGAGAGGTCCTTTTAAAATAATATCTAGGATCTCCGATGTTGATTATATTGTCGATGTCATGGGAAAGCATAAGACTTTCCATATCAACATGTTGAAGGAATATTACACTCGTCCTCACTATCTTCAGTCAGTATTTCAGGCAACCGATGAGCCTACACCACCTATCCAACACTATTCTTCTTTATCCGTCATTCAAGAAGAAGAATCTTCTTTTCATGACGTACCTTTACCCATACCAGTGGTACCGCTCCATCCTAATGAAAGTTGGAATGACGTTACTATTTCTACTGATCTGTCGGTGGATCAACATCAGCAAGTTTCCGCTGTTCTTAGATCTTTTCAAGATGTTCTCACTGACATTCCAGGTCGTACGTCAGTTATTCAACATGACATTCTATTAACTGACGATACACCTATTCGAGTCCGTCCATATCCTATCCCTCTGCACTTTCGTTCTCAGGTTGATAAGGAATTGGATGAGATGCAAAAGTTAAAAATAATTGAACCATCTACATCACCTTATTCTAGTTCTATGGTCATAATTAGAAAGAAAGATAACAATATCCGTCTCTGTGTGGATTATAGGAAGTTAAACAAACTTACCCAGTTTGACGCGGAACCATTGCCATTGTTAGAAGATTTATTGGTTAAACTGTCTAACTCTACTTTCTTTACAAAACTTGACCTCTCAAAGGGATATTGGCAAGTTCCATTGACAGAAAGGGCAAAGCCACTTACTGCTTTTTCTACTCCACGGGGGTTATTCCAATATAATTTCATGCCATTCGGTTTAGTAAATGCACCGGCTACATTTGTACGCATGATGCGTCGCGTACTGTCTCATCGTCCCGATGTCATTACATATATTGACGACATTTGTCTCTTTAATGACACATGGGATGAACACATTACTGGATTGAAAACATTACTGTCCACTTTACGGTCATGTAATTTAACTGCTAAGCCTTCTAAAGCTTTCGTGGGTTTTCACGAAATTTCATTTTTAGGTCACCGCGTTGGTCACGGTCGGTTATATACTGAGGACAGTAATGTCTCTAAAATCCTCAACATTTCTACTCCCAAAACTAAGAAACAAGTGAGATCATTATTGGGTCTGGTTCAGTTCTACGCTAAGTTCATACCGCATCTGTCCACTATTACTGCACCTTTCTCTTCGTTATTAAAAAAGGGCGCAGCTAACGTGATTCGGTGGTCGGAAGAACATCAAATCGTGTTGGACACCATTAAGGCATTTTTTTCTAATTCTCCTATGTTACGACTGCCTAATGCAAAACTCCCTTTCATCTTGCGCAGTGACGCCTCTGCTTACGGGATTGGAAGCGTTTTACTACAGGATTATGCGGGCACCTTGCACCCAGTACTGTTCGTTTCAAGGAAACTTACGTCGGCTGAACAAAAGTACTCCGTTCTAGATAAGGAACTTTTATCTCTCGTGTGGTCTATAACAAAACTCCAGCGTTATCTTCTGGGATCACACTTATGACGTTCTTTGAACATTACTGTGTGAATCATTAACATTTTTTGTGCATACTTAGTCAAGTGAATAAAGTTGTAACATTCAGTTGATTTGCTTGAAGCGGAAAAAAAGAAAAGAACAGTGAATTATAACAGTGATGATCACATAACTTCGTAAAGTTTTAACATTATATACTGAAAGATACATTAAGTATTTATATAAACATTAGTATATTGGGAAATATTTAACTATGGAATCTATGGTATTTCAACATACTGAAACTTTTACAGGATCTTCGTATTTATGAACTGTTTTGAGGTTAACTTAGAATCTTCGGGAACTTATTGAACTTGTAGCAGTGTAATGAACTGAAACATTATTCAGTACATTTTGATCAATAAACATATTTAATTAGTTTAATTAGTTAATATAATTAACTATAAATATTGTAATCCTAATGATTACATCGGGTAACTATCACTCATATTAGATAGTGATATGTCATTGGTAGTTATTTAATGATACTACTCATCTTTGGACACCGTTAAGTGTGTTGATGACTTCAAGTGTTGTATTCATATTCTTTGATTTTGTGAAGATTTTGTCACTTCTCATTTTTTATTTTTTATGCATTTTCATTTTGTCATTTAAATTCATGTATTACCATGTCTTTTTATTTTTTATTGCATTTGGGTTCAATTAATCATCCTTTATGCTTTTGATTTTATTTCATTTCTTCCACATTGTTCCAAAGTTGGTCAATTGTGATGATACGCTTTTATGCATATTTGTTGTTTAGTTGAGTTGAATTTGATTTTGTTCGTTCACTCTCCTCTTATTATTTCATATGCTTCTCATGCATTATTAGTATTATTAGTATATAATACATATTTGTAAGCTTGTTTCACCTCTCCGCGGTAATTAAAAGAAAAAAATTTAATAGAATTAAATTTTTGCGGACGGTGTGAAGGAAGCTGATGCCTCCTTTATTGTATTCTTAACACTCACGGGTAGTCATCAGTTTCTAGTGAGTACGCACCAACTTATGTTGATGTTAGTTTTTATAAATGTCATCTGTCACGCACGTATTTGCACAATTGGGTGTAGATGAATTCGTGCGCGTTTGTGTCCAAGCAAGCGAGATGACGTCAGAGGTTAAAAAGGGAAGCCAGCATCTCATGCCAGACATTGAGTCTGTTGCCTATATTTCTATATATACCCAGTGTGTTGGGTTTAAGTATTCTTCTGGAACAATGACTTCTTGGTAGAAGCCATTGTCGGCTTACACTACACGTAAGTCCGAACCAGTTTTGGTAAGAAGTGAATTGATTACTTGAACTTTCGTGTCACCATCCTTCGTTGGCATCTAGCTAGCACCTTTCTGCAAAGGGGTGTTATAATGGATCAACGGGGACTTTCACTGAAAGCATTTTAATATTATAAAGGATTCAAGGCTTCATCCTTTACGGTTTATCGACTTGTAATATTATGTGGATTGCCGTCGCACGAGTCACGGCGACGAAGAGAGGTTAGCCAAGCACTAGGACATAACCTTCGTTGTTTATATTATATGCAAGTATGTATGGATCTGCCATGTCAGGGGTACCAAGCTACTAAAGTACCCGACCAGAATTGTAGGACAGAATCAATATATTCATTCCAAGATTTATAGTTGAATAGTCCTAACGGTCATGACATTGACGCAAGGTCAAACCCTGATCTTATGTGAGGAAGTTATTATGATGCCTGTACCATGCCTATATATATGCTACATGTACGTTTGCTGTAGAATCCATGTTGAAGTACTGTAACCTGTTGTCGTCAACGTATTTCGTCCTAAATAAATTATGATGTCAGTAAACATAACGAGTTCGTTCCTATACACATTGGCACTCGTTGACGTGCCTGTTTGTTACAGCTTATCCTAGCTTCACGTATCAGGAGAGAAACATTCGCGTTCTTATTCTCAAGTACAAAGAGCATCGCCTGTGTTGGACCGTTGTCACTACGACACCATCAACATCTTCTGGTCAGCGGTTCACACCCCAGTAAAAGCGAGGCTACAGGCTAATTAGTCCTATTTTGGCCCTACAGGCCATGCCACATACGGGGCACACATGGTTAGAGTCGATAGTAGTGTTGCTACGCATTCTGACTTTTCTTGCAGCACGCTTGCCTTCTGCCTTATCAGCTAAATTCTGTTCTGCAATGCAAGCGCCTTGAGTAATGTTTGTCCGCCAGGCAGAGCGATCATGTGCGATAGTCTCCCAGGAGAAGACATCAGTTTTGAAGCTGCTCAACGATGCTTTCAGTGTGTCTTTGAAGCGTTTCTTTTGTCCCCCTACTGTTCGCTTACCCATAGAGAGTTCGCTGTACATCAACTGCTTTGGGAGGCGTTTTTCGGGCATGCGAACAACATGTCCGGCCCATCTAGTTTGGGCCCTCTGCAGCAATGTGTAGATGCTTGAGATACGGCAATATATGTCATATGACTACCCTGACCTTTTTTTAAACTTTATAGATAAGCTGTAAATAGTTACAAAAGGGTTGTATTCAAACCGGAACCTCGGCTCCACAAACAAAGCCATTACAACATATTTTCCCTAGCAGCCAAGCAGCTGTTAGAGTCAAGAGTTAGGACGAGATCGAAAGCAATAGAACTAAGTCCACCCTTCCCCTCCCCCGTCCCAGCTCTTTATTTTAAAACAGATTTTGAAGTGGGGATTTTCACCTGTACGATTTGGGCTTTTCCCTTATTTTCCACCTGCTGTTCATTATATGTGATGACAGCCGCCAAGTTTCCAGTGCCAGGTATGAAAACCTTGTCTGTCGTGTTGGTGGCTCGATCTCGATTAGCGGCTTCTTTTGTTTATTTTTGCCTTCACAAGGGCATGTTGATGGAGTTTGTTGAAAAGAAAAAGCCGGGGGGGGGGGGGTGTAGGAGAAAGAGGGAGAGTAGCGGGGGAAGGTAGGGGAGGTGGGGAGGGGGTGTAGAAAGTTTGAGGAACACTGGAAAGGTGTTGTAAGGTAGGTGAAGCTATGCTGTGAAAAGTTATGATTACCAGAAGCGATTGTCTCCAGTACAGTTATAGCAGGTGTAGTTTAGTAGTAGCAGTAGTATTAGCAGATAATGCGAATAAATGCAAGAAATGATAACAAGGTTGAACTTGAAGAAACACCGCTAAAAAATGTAGAATCGTACACATATCTTGGCAGTAATATAGACAAAGTTTGAGGGACAGGCAATGATATCAAAATAAGAATACAGATAGCAAGAGGAGTTTTCATTGCATTGGGAAATGTTTGGAGAACAAGAGAAATCAAGTCCAACACGAAAATAAGAATCTTCAACTCAAATGTCAAGTCAGTCTTATTGTCTGGCTCTGAGACATGGAGAGCAACAAAAATTACAACCAAAAGGCTACACATTTTAATAAACAGGTGCTTGTGACGAATAGAAGGATTGAAATGGTATGATAGAGTCACAAACGTGGAAATTGATTGATTGATTGCGTTGTATTAGCAGCAGCAGTAGTAGCTAGTTTAGTAGTAGTCTTTAGTAGCAGCATTAGTAACAGCAGTATTACTTAATTTAGTCGCATTAGTAGCAGTAAGAGCTACAGCGATAGTAGTTATTTTAGTGGTAGTAGCCGTATTAGCACAAAAGTAGTAGTTAGTGTAGCAGTTATAGCAGTCGTTGTAGTAGTATTAGCGGCAATAGTAGTAGTTATTTTAGTAATAGTAGTAGTAGTAGTAGCAATAGTAGTAAAAGTTACTTTACTAATAGCTGTAGTAGCAAAAAACTGTAGTTGTTATTTTAGTAGTAGTAGTAGTAGTAATAGTAGTAGTAACAATAGCAGTAATAGTTACTTTACTAATAGCTGTAGTATCAAAAACTTTAGTAGTTATTTTAGTAGTAGTAGTAGTAGTATTAGTAGTAGTAGTAGTAGTAGTAGTAGTAGTAGTAGTATTAGTAGTAGTGGTAGTAGTAGTAGTAGTAGTAGTAGCAATAGCAGTAAAAGTTACTTTAATAGTGGCTGTAGTAGCAAAAACTGTAGTAATTATTTTAGTGGTAGTAGTAGTACTTATTGAAGTAGTAGTCTTTGTCTTCTTTGATCCATAGCCGCCGACTGTCAAAGCAAATAGTAGTAGTAGTAATAGTAGTGATAGTGGTAGCAGTAGTAGTAGTACTGTATTAGTAGCAATTCCGGTAGTAGTTATTTTAGGAGTAATAGTAATAATCTGCCCTCTATGGTACCTATACCTTGTAGCGGTATGGCAGCTTGTGTACCCTGACAATCCCCAGAGCTATGCCAGTGGGAGTTTTACTCCTGGTAGGTTCAACCAAGCTGGACTGGTCTGCGTGGGTAGGGGTCAGACAAAAGCTGGTACCCTGGTCCTCCAGGTTGGGGGTTTTAGCACAAGGCCGACACCCCTGTCTATGTAAAAAATCGCACATGTTACGGAAACGGCAACAAATGGAAAAACTTTGATGCGGGACGGACATCCGGAGTCTCAATCCTGTATGACTGCCAGTGGTGAAAGCCGAAAGGAAGCCATTGGCATGAAAACGGATGCCCTGACCGCAAAATACGAAACCAGAATTGGATTTTGGAACGTCAGAACTATGAATGAGGCAGGAAAGCTGAGACAAATCACAGCAGAGATGAGGAACTACAAATTACATATCCTGGGAATAAGCGAGAGCAGATGGACAGGGACGGGGAGAATAAAAACAGCTACAGGGGAAACAGTACTTTATTCTGATAGACAGGATGGTCAGCACAACGAAGGTGTAGCCATTATCCTGAAGAAAAGAATGGAAAGGTCTTTACTGGAATGGAAACCCATCAACAACAGACTGATAAGAACAAGACTGAGAGGGAAATTCACCATCACCGCAATTATACAATGCTATGTGTCGTAAAACGTGTGTGTAAACCCACTTCTTAGTTAATACACTATGTCGGGATACAAATTTGCCCCAGCCAATCAACGAACAGTCGCTGAGCCAGAATAAATTACACGAAATATACGCCATGAAAAACTTAAAGCCTAAAATTTCGGGACGCGTTCACGGCCAACTTGTCTTCCAATATGGCGGCAGACAGAATAAAATTAGGCATAAGCCCTGTTTTACGGGAATCGGCCTCGGTCACGGATTGTACGAAACCGCATATAACCAATCAGCTTGCCACGCCGAGACCCCAATCAAAAGCATTCCTTAAGCAGTAAAAGTTACCTCATCTACCTATATATACGGGCGAGATTTTATTCAAAATCACCACACCATTCGACTTACGTTTCCCGAAGCGGTAAGACGTATTTTTTGCTAACCTCAAAGTATACAAGCCTGATACGTCCTTTTTAGGACGAGATAAAGTGGAGACATTCATCGAACTACTCAAGTTTCCAGATAAGTTGAAAATTTTTTAATCTATCTTCAGTATTAGTTTGTTACAGTTAATTTTAGGTAATTGGTAGCTAGAAGTGTTAATTAGAGATAGCTACTGTGTGTGTGTGTGTGTGTGTGTGTGTGTGTCGAAACAATGCTTCGAAATAGCGCTGAGTCCGTAAGAACCGAAACACAGCCTGCTTCTTGTTTCGAAACAGTTTGAGTTCCTGTCTGCCTCGCTGTTTTGCAAAGAGGCACACTGTCTCACTGTCTCACCTTCCGTGGGCAATTATAAAATTTGAGTCAAGCGTCCGGGACATTACTCGTTCATAGATAGTATGGAACATCAAACAAGTCATAATTTTTTTTTATAATTCCTCAAGACTGAAAGAGGCTTACTACTACAGTACTAGATCTCGGTTTGAGTTGAATCATTGTCGCTGATTGTACCTATTCTAGTTTTATATAATGTGTCATTATTACTGTTATTATTGTTTTTTTTTTAGTATTTTCACATATACTGCAGCTATCATCATATCTCCGTTTTATTTCATCATAATGAAGACTTGTGTAAAAATATTGAATTGTGGTCACACGAAACGCCATAGATTTTCACACACGCCAGTCCAAGCAGATAGCACGTTTTCAAGAAAAACGGAGAAGATTGTCTCACACAGTTCATGTATACTGTCTATTGCTAGAGACCTGTCCCGACACGGGCAAAAGTGCCGTTGTGCCATTGTGTCGAAACAGTGTGTCGATACAGTTTAAATCACTGTGCCGAATGTCTCGATACAGCGGAGTGTGTCGATTTGCCCATCTCTAGTGTTAATATAACTTAGGAATTCTATTAACTACACTTGATAGACTTTATAAATATAAATGGCGATTTCTTTTTAGTTAGATTTAAGTATTAGCTTATTACATTTAATATCAAGTAATTGGTGTATAGTTAAGTATCACTTGGAATTTTAATATAACCAAAAATTTTTTACGGCAAAAGAAATTTAAAATAATAGAAATTAAATAGCGCCACTTGGCAATTGCTTGAGTGAGATCTGGCAGCCATCTTGAAAGACATAATTTAAGTGGTGATTTCCCTTGTAGTTTGTTGTTAGTATTAGATTATTGCAGTTAATGTTAAGTATTAGGGGACTATTTAACTATTGCTATAAATATTTGTATAATTTAAGAATTGTAGTGAGGGAAAAAATATAATAAAATAAGCCAAAAGACATAGATTACAAATAATAATATTCAACCATCAAAGTATAATTTAAAGACAACAAATATATTAAAGTTACCTGGTAAAAATTCGAACTATATATAACTGTTAAACTAGGTCTACTAGACAGGTTTAAAAGTGTTTCTTAAATAATATTATAACATTTAAAAAAAAAGAAAGAAGAAAGCAAGAATATTCACAACTTAGGAATTCTACTAAATACGCTTGATAGACATACTACATATAAGTGGTGATTTCGTTTTAGTTTGATTTAAGTAGGACTATTAGCTTTTAACATTTAATATAAAGTATTTGGTGACAAGTTAAATATCGTTTGGAATATTAAAAAAAAAAAAAAAATATATATATATATATATATATATATATATATATATATATATATATATATATATATATATATATATATATATATATATATAGAAATTAAATAGATCCAATCGACACGTGGCATTTGCTTGTGTGAGATCTAGCAGCCATCTTGATAGACATAATCTAAGTGGTTATTTCCTTTGTAGTTTGTTGTAAGTATTAGATTATTGCAGTTAGTATTAAGTGTTAGGGGAATATTTAACTATTGCTATAAATATTTGTATAATTTAGGAATTGTAGTGAGGAAAATAAAATAAAAATAAACGAAAACCATAGATTACAAAAATAATATTCAACTATCCAAATATAATTTAAGTAAAAACTCATATAGTGAAGTTACCTGGAAAATTCAAACTAGATTTAACTGTTCAACAAGGTCTACTAGACAGGTTTAAAAGTGTTTCTTAAATAATAATATTATAAAATATATTATTAAAAAAAATAAGGTTTACACAACTTAAGACTAAAGCAGTGAGACTAAGGGTAAACTTTAAAGTTCATAAAAAACCAAGCACATAAAAAAAAGAGTAGTAGCAAACTAAAAGACAGGGAAAATAACTAATGGCACCAATAACCAGAAAACAGTCCGGGGAAGGAAAAGCGTGGGCCAAAACTAAAAAAAAAAAGACAAAACACCAAACCTAACAGAAAAGAACAGGACCACGAACCCTGAAGTCAGAAACACAGAGATAAAGGACAGGATAGAAACAATAATGGAAAAACTGGAAGGGGGCTTAGAAGTAAAAAAAAACAAAAAGCATAATCAATAAAGGCGAAAGCTAAGGAACCAGGACATCCAACAAAAAGATAGGACCCAGGGAAAATGACAATCAGGTCAACCAGGAAAACACAACCAAAAGAAGTCATAAAACCAGAGGAGAAAACGAAGAAGACTCCAACCGAAAGGAAACCCCCCAAAAAGTGAAAATAACACAAATAGCTGGAACAAAAGCCACGCTTCGATCTCTCCCGGACGACAAAATCCTGGTGATCCTGGAAAAAGTAATCGACAAAAAAGGCATTGCCAAAATACAAAAACAAAACAGTGGAATAATGCTAACGCTAAATGAATCAGAAAAAAACCAAAACTTTACTGCAAGAACTGCAGGAAAAACCTAAATTGTTCCAACTGGCCCACAACATCAACATTCAAATAGAAATTTCCAAAGAAACCAGAAAATGTGTTGTTAAAGGTATAAACCCAACGCTGTCAGGTGAGGAAGTTTTAAAGAATCAGGGGCACACCCTTTCACGCAGTGCGAAAAGGTTAAGTCAGATTCTGACTATAAAAAGGATAATGCAAACATAAAATGCATTAATTGCAAAGAAAACCACAGCGCCAGATTCCAGGGCTGCCCAGTTTATCAGCAGACCAAAAAACGCACTGAAGGAAGCTATAACAACCCAAACCCCTTTCAAAACAGTCATTAAAGAATTATAGGAAACAATACTTATACGAGCACTAAAGTTATAACAGAAATTAAGAGTGTGCAAGAGGAAGTCAAAATGATTAAGTCACAGTTGGCAAAAGAAAGTAAGAACCAGTTAGAAAGTAACAAAACAGTAGGAAAAAACCAATCGGATGATTCAACTACATCCTCGGAAGATACGAATGCACTGAAAAGTGCAGAGGCAATGTTACAAGAAATGAAAGCCATAGAACACCAAATTGCCCAGGATGTAGTTAAATTGTCAGCACTGAAACAAGAAAATGAAATGATACTAGTTAAACTAGCGTAAGTGAAAGAGGATAATGAAATTACACTAAAAAGGATAGAAAATCACAGACAGGAGATTAACATAGACAGAGAAGCATTAGAAAAGGAAAGTGCCAAACAAAAGCAAGAAGCTAAATGGAAAGAATGGGGGTAACAAAAACTGTCAAGCACTTAGAGAGAGTTATGATAGAGGAACAAATAGAAGAATCGTCACAAACCCAAGTATTGAAAAAAGTCTTTAATTACATTAAATAATCACCACGCACAGTAGGCCTTATGCCTCAAGCAACTAATAGGGCCAATACAAACTAAGAAGCAAACTAATAGTTCTAACACAAAACAAAAGGGATACTAGTTAATATTAACAATGGGTAAGAAAGGATGTAGAATTAAACAGCGGAATTGTAGGGGTATGAAAAAGAATTTTGCACCCCTAGTTGCAGAGACAGGAGGAACGACCGCTACTTATGCTCTTCAAGAGACCCATTTAAACCCAAATAGTAGATATAGTTGTAAGGGCTTTAAGATACTTAGGCACGATAGGAAAGAAGGTAGAGGAGGGGGTGTCGCAGTCTTAGTTAGCGAAACATTAAAAATTATATACTGGGAAGTATTTGATACAACCAACATAGAAGGTATCCAGGTAACTATAGCAGCAGAACCAAACAATCTAACAATCATAAATTTATAGGCTAAAGATGGCACAATTAAAGATGAAGAAATAATAGCCATAAGCACCAGACTAGGCCACAAAACAGTCATAGTAGGCGATTTTAATTCCCATCATTATGCTTGGGGGGGGGGGGGGGGGGGACAACAACATGCAGACAATGCAGGAAAGTGCCTACTTGACTTCATAGAAAATAATGACCTGCTAATACTAAATGATGGAATTGCAACTAGAATTAATCCACAAGCTAACAGTGCAGACTCAGCAATATACATAAGTATAGCAACTAACAACCTAGCGAATGTAAATTGGGAACTGTTACAAGATACAAACTCAGATCATCTGCCTATTGTAATAACCATGCATGAAAAAGTCATTCCAAACCCAGAACCAGAGAAACCAACTTTCAACTATAAAAAAGCAAACTGGGAAGCCCTCCAATCAGACCTGGAGGTGATGGAATATAAAGACATGGAAACAGATGATACTGACTTGTGGGCAGAAACACTGACCAATGAAATTCTGAAAATAGCAATAAAATATTGTTGCGCACAGATTCTTTTGTGTGGTAGTCTGTAACGCACAGATTCTTTTGGTAGGCATACAAATGTAAAGTAATATCTATTTGTCTGATGAAAAGTATTTATTTGAGAATCAAATAATTTAAGGGACAGAACCCTGATTGGTCGATGTTGTGTTCAGTTATATGGGTTATCTTTTCTTGTGTCTCAACCTGGCGTATGAATACTAGATTTACGTCAGTTTGCTTCTGGTATGGCCAGAAACAGATTGGTCTTGCTTAGAATGTTTATGGCCCGAGTTTATATTTATTCCTTGACTATTTAAGGTGATTCGGTCTTATATCTTTGTATCTTTATAATGTCTATGTCGGCCTATTTCTTGAGTTAAACTCAGCGCATTTCTGCGCATGCGTCAATTGGTGTCGACTAGAGGCTTCCGTGATGGCGAACGGTGGGTTCTGCTTGGACGAAGGAAAGTCCGAAGATTTTGTGTTTGTGGTTGATCCATGGGGAAGGAGAAGTTTTCTCAGTATGACTATGATGTCGGTAATTCTTCCCAACAGTTATTCTAAACGCCAAGGGACGGCGTGTGCTATTTGCTAGTGTTTTTCTGGACTTAAGGTAAAGCAGAAAACATTTACTGAACTTTCCTTAGGCCTAACTTTATACAGACGTCATACTGTCTGCCGATGTATTTGATTGATGGTACTTAGACGACTCTTCTACTAGCAGCTCTATGCATTGGACATATGCAATATTTATCATGGGATATGGAAAGCCCAATATATTATTTGAGTAATGAACGGAGCCTTCACTTACATTTAAAACGTCTTCAGACTGAGCGACGCTCACTGGAACTAGCGCCATTTTGGATCCCACTTTCGGTCTATTCGGATTATCGATCAGAGAACAGGAATGCCTTATTACCTGATGGCGATACCAAGACCTATATTATATTGAAGCCCACTCCTTGTCTATTTAAGATTGTCGTCATAAGAGTCGGCTGAATTTACGGCTTGAAAGACTTAGCTAGAAGAAGGTTCTGACAGTGAACCATTGTTGATAATTATGTATTCACATTAACTGATGCGATTAATCAGTTAAGGCATGAGACGATAGACAACCAGAATATTGAATGCTTGCCTACTATCGTTCTATTGTATTCACATGCTACACGAATGTCCATTTGATGTTGTCACCCATTTTTCAAGTATACGATGATTTTTGTGCCATCCTGTTCAAGTAACTGTAAACCGTGTTGTCGGAGTGTGCGTCCCATTAAATTATAAGAAAACGTCAACAGTAGTCTATGTCATTGACTTCCAGCTATGAGTGAGTGAGTGTCCAGTCTACTTGTCAACTCCACAGAACATTCCATCCATTCGCGTACCTTGCACTCTCACTCCAAATAAACATTGCCTTTTGCTAGCGCCTCAACACTTGGCGAGCAAGGTGACCTAGATACACAACACTGCGTCGGTCGAGTTGACCATTTCCATCATTCGTCCAGTCTTCATCATTACTAGTGTATCCACTTGCAACACTGGAGATACCCTAACTATGCAGTACACCATCATCATTCCAACATCGACGGGGTTTGCAACAAATATATACAAAATAAAAATATGCCACAGCACCTAAAACCAATAAATAACATTAACAAGAAAAGAAAAACTCAGTAGAATAAAGAACCAGTTGCCTGGTGGAATAAAAGCTGTGCAGAAATTCATGAGAGAAGAAAAAGGGCCTTACAAAAATATAGAAATAACAGAACAGAAGAAAACTATGATGAGTATAAACATAATAGGAATGAATCTAACAGAATGATTATTAAAGCCAAAGAAACTAACTGGATGGAGTTTTGTTAGTCACTTAAACCTAGCACCCAAATTAAAGAAGCATGGAAAAAGCTTAAGGCAATCAAAGGGAACAATAAGAAAACAATAATGCCAACAATCAAACTACCAAAGAGAGCAGAAACAGATAAAGAAAAAGCTAATGCCCTTGCTGAGTATTTCTATAAAGTCAGTGCAAAAAGTAGTCTTGGACAGGGAAGAAAATGACAGAAGAGAAAGACTTAGGATACAGTTTTCAAAAGAACTACCAGACCAGATAGATGAAACAAACTATTTAGATGCCGATGATATACTTAGTTATGAAATCCTTAAGAAAGTACCCTAAAAAACTATAAACACAATAACTTCCCTCTATAACAAAATCTGGAGCTTAGGAAAGATACCAAAAGCATGGAAAGTAGCTATGATAGTACCCATCCTAAAACCCAATAAGGAAGCCCATGATGTAAGTTCATATAAGCCTATCTCCTTAACATCACAATTAGGTAAAATACTGGAAACTGTTGTGAACAAAAGAGTTAAATTCTACCTGGAAAAAAATCAGTTATATAGCCCAAACCAGTCAGGGTTTAGAGCAGACAGAAGTACAGTAGACCAGCTTGTAAGATTAGAACATGATGTAAAGCTAGGGTTCAAGAGGAAAGAGAAAACAGTGGCAGTCTTTCTAGATGTAGCTAGAGCATATGATGAATGCTGGCGAGAGGGAGCTCTTTACAAAATGAAAAAGATTGGCATTACTGGTAAAACCTATAGGTATCTAGAAAACTTTTTACAGGACATGTATTTTGCTGTAGATGTGAATAATGATAGGTCAGAAATATATGAACAACAGAATGGGATTCCTCAAGGATCAGTGATTTCTCCTTCAATTTTCACTGTAGCTGTAAATGATTTAGCAGATGAATTTCATGACATAAAGAATGCAGTATCACAATTTTCAGATGACTGTGCCATCTGGCGATTGAAAAAACTTGGACCATGTTTACCAAAAACTTCAAAAACAAATAGACAAAGTTTCAGAGTGGATGAAAAGTTGGGGCTTCCAAATTAATGTAAACAAAACAGTAGGTATGATATTCAGCAAAGGAAATTTAAAAAAAAAATAACAAAATCAATATAACCATTAAAGGTCAGAAAATATGTACATCCTTAACAACAAGATTTCTGGGCATAACTTTAGATAAACAACTAAATTATAATAAACATATAGACAATTTAGTAGAAAGCTGTAGTTGACCCCTAAATATACTAAGGATAGTAAAAGGTAATGGAGGGGGGGGGGAGCAATAAAATAATGCTTATGTTCTACAAGTCTTTCATCAGGGGCAAACTGGATTATGCCAGCATAGTCTATGACTCAGCTGCAGCTTCTAACAAAGCAAAACTGGACAGGATTCAAAATGCAGCCATGAGAACCATTACAGGTGCATTTATATCAACACCAGTAGAAGCGCTAGAAGTAGCTCTTGGCATACCACCCCTTGGTCTAAGACGGAAAGAACTAAAATTAAATTATTGGAGTAAAGTAGCACAAGAAGTGACCCACCCAGCACATAAAGCATTTATCAAAAACCAACCAAGTGTATGGGACGTCCCCTTAAACAAAGATAGATATCCAACAGGGTGGAGAACTATAGAAGATCTAACGCAGCTCAAAGAACTATCAAACACAATTAAAAATAATAATAAATATAGAAGCAAAATGCCACACTGGGAACTAAAAACACCAATCATAGACTACTCACTTACTGAAAAGATCAAACAAAACATAGAAGATAAGGAAGCCAAAATGATAAATAGAAAGTTCATAGATCAACTAATTAAACAAAGTCTGGCCGTCTACACTGATGGATCCAAGGGTGATAGTGGGCAACTAGGTGCCGGAGTTGTAATACCACAATGGGGAATAAAAAAAGAGCTACAGTGTAACTGAAGGGGGTTTCGATTTTTACCGCAGAGATGGTAGCAATTCTTAAAAGTTTAGAAATAATCGAAGATAACCCACCAGAAGCTGTTACGATATTTACAGACTCACTATCATCCCTACAAGCACTAGAACACCCAGGTAAATGTAGCTGGCCAGACATAAAGGAAGAAATGCTAGCAATTAATACATCACTAGGGAACAGAGGATGTAGTGTGGGGCTAGTGTGGGTTCCAGCACACATAGGTATTGCTGGTAACGAGTTGGCAGATCAGAACGCCAAGAATGGAAGAACAAGTAAAAACAATATAAGAGCAGGACTGGGAAGGTCAGAGATCAAGAGCCAAGTGAAGATAACTATAAACGAGGAATGGAAGATAACATGGAAGAAAAGTAGAAAAGGCAGACACGCGTTCAAACTGCTGAAAGAACCAACAAGGACGTGCCAGATCAGAGAAGAATTAAAGATACCATGAAACAAAAAACTGTGGCGTCTCTGTCTCGGTGCAGCATACTTTATGATAGAAGAACCACACTGCCAAGAATGTCAGGAAGAGAATGACATAGACCACTTCCTGATCCACTGTAAAAAGTATGAACAACAAAGGCTTGAATTAAAAACTTACTATAGAAATCACAATATAGACTTGACAGGGGATAAGGTTTTAAGTATAGATGCCCCAAGAGATGTCCAATCAATACTTAAAAGATATATACATAAAACAAAAGGAAACATATAAGATTAGTAACAAAAAAAAAAAATAAAAAATAAAAAACAACTCAAAAAGAACAAATACTAATACGAAGTAAAACCAAGTGTAAAGGACAAAAGTTATCAAGAAACAATACAAAAGAGAAAATAAAATGGACAAGTAATAATATAAATTAAAATCTGCAACTGCTAAAGACAAGAGCTATTTAAATTGAATACAAAATTTAAAAAGATAAAATGACACTAAATACCCCAATTATAACCAAATTTCAGGTTGAACAGGGTAGACCAAGATGGAACGAGAAAATGCAATATCGGTCAGCTGTTAAGTGCCCGCTCTCCACCCATCACCTCATCAAAACAACAACAACAACATTCAAAATCACGCACAAACCAGCACGAAGCCAGCTAGACGACCGACTGGAGAAGAGAAGCTGTCAGACTGATTTATTGCTCACCTGCATTGACCGGGAACTCTTGCTTCACTAAAGTCGACTGGCCTGTTTAAATCTTAGAGGGTAAATATACTTACTATAAACTTGTAGGAAAATAGGCCTACAGCACATATATAATGTTTGTATTTGTTGTGTGTCATTTATACTACCCACACCTGTATATATTTAATATAACTTGTTTCACTATGAATGTATCAGGTTACTGATTGTATCTTGGGGAATTAGGTATAATGATTGTATTTCCTGATATGATTGATGAAGACGAAAACCAACTGAAATATAACCAAAACAGTCCTTGTTCGGACTCATCTAACTCCAATCTATTGTCTCATATAACTCCAGTCTATTGTCTCATATAAAACCAACTGAAATATAACCAAAACAGTCCTTGTTAGGACTCATCTAACTACAATCTATTGTCTCATATAACTCCAGTCTATTGTCTCATATAACTCCAATCTATTGTCTCGTATAACTCCAACCTGAAATATAACCAAACAGTCCTCGTCTCATATAACTCCTATCATCAGAACACAACAATATTGTTAAGATATATGTTAACAGCCATTATAGCACTTGTCAGAGAGGGCCTGGTATATTATAGGGGGAAGGAAAGGGTTGTATCACACCTAGGTGTACATATTATTGGATGTATTCATGTACTGAATTTATATTATTGGATGTATTCATGTATTGAATTTATATTATTGGATGTATTCATGTATTGAATTTATATTATTGGATGTATTCATGTATTAATTTATCAGAAAGAATGTTTTGCAAGTAGACACCTGTCTTGTCTCGCTATTGCTAACTCATACTGAGCCATGTTGTCATTCATCCTACATGCAGACACATGAGACACGCTCATCTCATATACAATAGAAATAGGTGGGCTTGAGGACAGAAATTAGCCCCTATTTTTACTTGTTATAGGTTTTATTCGTGTCATCCAACCTGAGGTCGTATGTTCGAGTCAATCCAGCTGCCTGGAACTTCGCAGGAGCACAGTAATTGTACCGGAGCTACATCCTTAGTCCCCCTCAGTCTTGGGTGGGCTAACGAAACGATCCTCAGCAGGTGTTGTGTGAATCAAAGTAAGAAGGTCAGAACTTTTGAGAAATGAGTACACATTAGTACCATTTCAGTCGGCAATTGTGAGCATTAAACGGTCAAGGACGAAAAACTGAGTTAGCGTAGCAAGAGACAAGAATAAGAGCATAGCTGATAAATTTTATATATATACGTAATTAACAGCACAGCTGATACATTTACTATAATTGAGTAACAGCACAGCTGATAAAATTTTGTTCCTATAATTGGAAGACTTGTAATATATATAAATATATATATATATATATGTAAATCATTTGTAAACTTACAAATCCATTACATTCCATCTTCCAACATCCACCCTTCAGCACAAGAGTAGATAGTGTATATACTAAATAAATAATAAGGAAATTGTATTTGAACGACTTGTCAATTTTATAATTATTAAGTAAAATCTGTTTCCTTGTTTTAATATCACAGTTAGTTACACAGCGGGGGTGGCATTTTATGACTGTCTCATTTCTACTAATTTTTCGTGATCAGATCATTCACAGCCGTAACTAATTTGGGATACCAGTAGTTCTCTCAGACATTGGGACTTAACCATTTTCTGCAAAAATTATATTTTCTGTAATTGTCAGTACTATACTGATCCTAGAGCGCTTAAAAACCTCACGCTACACTGGGGGCTCGTTCCTGGGATATTTCTATATATCTTGAACCATACTTGGTCTATTCATCTATCTACTAACTCTATCTTGTGCCACCCATAGATAACAAAAGAAACAAATTTTTGAATAAAAATCATAAATAGGTTTTTTTATTGTTTTCTTAGGAGGGGTACCATTTAGTACTCAGTATACATACCCTCTCTAAGTAACGCCATTTCTGATTTAGTGAAGTTCAGGACTGCGGTCATGCAGATGGGTAAGGAATTAAATATGACAGGTGATGCTCTTATTCAGTATGTCACAACAGAAGTGGACAAACACATGGATAGAGAGGAAAGGAAATTGCAAGTAGAAGCTGAAATAGAAGCCAAAAGACTGGAAGCTGAGAGAGAAGACAAGGACTGGAAGCTGAGAGAGAAGGCAAAAGACTGGAAGCTGAGAGAGAAGACAAAAGACTGGAAGCTGAAAAAGAAGCCAAAAGACTGGAAGCTGAGAGAGAAGCCCAAAGACTGGATGCTGAGAGAGAAACTAAAAGATTAGAAGCCGAGGAAAGGAAATTGCAAGCAGAGAGAGACCATCAGTTGAGATTAAAAGAGCTTGAAATTCAGGCAACTACTGCAATAATGGTGGTAGCTCACCTCACTCTGAGAGTAGCTCCAGCCAGAGCACCTCAAGTGGGGCCATGAATTTTCATCTGGACCCATTTTTTGAGAAAGAAGACGCCATTGAGTCGTACCTGGATAGATACGAAAGACTTGCCACTACTTATGGCTTAGTGAAAGAAAAGTGGAGTCTTAAACTACCTCAGGGATTGAGAGGTGTGGCCTACGATGTATACTTGAAGCTCTTAAGAGATGACCAGGAAGATTATGAAATCCTGAAGCAGGCACTGCTTGTGAGATATGAAAAGAACTCAGAATCATTTAGAAAGAAATTCCGAACAGCTAAACTTCTTCCAGGAGAAAACTATCACCAATTCTCTGCTAGATTGGAAACTTATTTGGAAAAATGGAGTAGTTTAGGAAAGTGTCAGGATCTGAAAGAAATGGTAATGATGGGGCAATTGAAAGAGTCCATGCCTCAAGAAATGAGGAAGTTTGTCATGGAACAAGGAGCAGAGAGATTGGGAGATATTGTAACTGTTGCTGAGAGATATCAAGCAGCTCAGGCAGAAATAATGGGGAATAAGAAAAAACAGGGTGAAAACTTCAAATCATCACAAACCCATACCAAATATGAACAAAGGGACCATACCACAAGGAACAAAGATTTGACCAAAAGGACAAAAACCCTCTCAGATCGGATAAGACACCTTACCGGAAGGAAGGAAAGTGGTGTAAAACTTGTCTAATGAGTAACCACAATACTGCAGGCTGCAGAAGGAACAACCCTCCTTATTTCGCTGCGTCTCTTACAACAGGGAACAAGATAAGGAAGGAACTGGCAGTTAGTCAGAATAACCTCCATCATCCCCCTGTCTGTGAGGAAGTGACATGTAATGGCACTAAAATACAGTGCTTATATGATTCCGGATTGGAATTCGACTCAGTCGTTAGTGCAACCCTAGTGCACCCTGATCAACTTACCACAGACACAGTGGACATGCAAGGGGCAATGCAGGGAACTGGCACCATGACACTTCCCATAGCAAGGATCAACGTAAAAACTCGATATGTGGAAGGAGTGATCCGAGCAGCAGTGAGTGATGATCCTATATACCCGCTGGAAATAGGATGTAAATATGTCTTTTTGGGTGACCCAATAAAGCCTGTTGTCATGGCAGCAAACCATACAAGGCCGAGCACCAAAAAGGAGGAGGGAGATCCAATAAACATTCATCGTATAAAGATGAAAAAGGCTCAAACAGCAGACAGCACATTGAAGCCTTGTTTTGGCAAATTGCCAAAGGCCCATAACCCTCCAGAGAAAGGAGACTACTATTTGGAAAATGGCCTACTCTACAGACAAGCTGGAAAAGGACCTAAAGGGCATGGACAGCTGGTAGTGCCAAAATTCTACAGGGAGGAAATTATGGAGCAAGAGCATGCTACATCAGGCAGTGGTCACAGAGGAAAAGGGGCCTCTGGTCAAAATATAGCATTGCGATATTACTGGCCAGGAATAATTGAAGACATAAGTTGGTATATGAAATCCTGTTCAGAATGTAACCAGGTAACCTCATTCAGAAGCGTAGACCAGTTACAGGACCTAGGGAAGCATTGTTGCGGACGTAGGCCTACCAAGAAAACACACAAGAGAAAACAACAGGTAGATGCAGTGATAAAGAGAAAACAAAATCACAAGTCTACTGTTACACCAGTAATCATGGCAACTCTCCGTATTGTACAGAGAGGGGACGAGAGACATCCCACCCCGACTAGATATTTGTCGGAACACCATGGCCTGGATCATTTGGAAAATTTGGTTAGTCAGCAACCAGTATTAAAAAAGCTGCAGAAACAAACCCGAACCATAGGAGGTAGGAATCAGGGCTGTACCAAACAATTTGTGGAGACAGGCTCCACTTCGGTATACTGCCCCTTACAATAGAAATAAGTGTGGGTCCGGCAACGTGGTTGTTTGGCCGTCCCCATACACGGTCCACTGGAAGCATTGTTGCAGACATGGACTGAACAATAGCAAGCACAAGCACTCAAGGATGAGATTGACTATCTCTTATAAGAGAAAATTATTTCAAAGTCTGAATCTCCCCACAGCTCAAGTGTGGTGCTATTAATGAAGCCTAGTGGAGAACACAGGTTATGTATTGACTACAGGAAGCTAAATGCGATCACAGAATCTCAGGTGGATCCATTACTTGACACCAACCAGCTGTTCTCTACACTGAGTAAGGCTAGGTATTTATCGAAGGTAGATCTAAGCAAGGGATACTACCAAATACCAGTGAAACCAGAAGTTAGGAAAATGCTGGCATTTAGTACATCAGACGGACACTACGAGTTTAATGTACTACCCTTTGGATTGAAAAATGCTCCAAGTATCTTTTCAAGAATGATGAGGAAATTATTGGAACCTCTACAAAATCCCCATATCACTAACTTTATGGATGACATTCTTGTTGCTACAAACACATTTGAAGAGCATATAGTAGCACTCTCCATGTTGTTTGACAGACTGAGAGCCACTGGATTGACTGCACGTCCAACCAATTCTATATCGGTTTAAGGAATTGGAATTCCTAGGTCACACTTTTTCTACAGGTCATATGTCTCCTGACTCAATGAATATAGAGAAGTTAAAGAAGGCACCCAGACCTCAAACGAAGAAAGATGTGAGATCCTTCGTGTCATTATGTGGGTTCTATCAGAAGTACATACCCCACTTTAACTCTATGTGTGCACCATTAACTAACTTAACGAAGAAAGCCTGACAAAATCCAATGGAATGCTGATTGTGAAAAAGCTTACACAGAGCTAAAAGCAAAACTCACCAGCAAACCCATCCTTACGCTACCCGATATCACACAGGAATTTGTATTAAGGACGGACGCAAGCCGTATAGGTATTGGTGCAACTCTCTTGCAGCAATCAAAAGTCCAGCCAGGGGAACTTTTACCCGTCGCCTACGCCAGTAGGAAGCTAAATGCAGCTGAGTTGAATTACTCGACCATAGAGAAAGAATGTTTGGCTCTAATTTGGTCCATCGACAAATTTTCACCTTACCTGTATGGGACACACTTCATTGTCCAAAGCGATCACCAGCCTTTAACATTCTTGGCTGCATCTAGAAAGTTAAATTCGAGATTGTTAAGGTGGAGTCTGCTTCTGGCTCCATATTCCTTTACCGTGAATTACATTCCGGGAAGATACAATGTAGGAGCTGATTTTTTTAGTCGACACCCTATTACTCTGGAATGACAGACGCAAAATGATTAACTACAGCAGGTGTTTACACGTCAACTATGACAGGTCACAGCTAGGAAAGGATGGGGCTATGTCGTAAAACGTGTGTAAACCCACTTCTTAGTTAATACACTATGTCGGGATACAAATTTGCCCCAGCCAATCAACGAACAGTCGCTGAGCCAGAATAAATTACACGAAATATACGCCAGGAAAAACTTAAGCCTAACATTTCGGGACGCGGTCACGGCCATCTTGTCTTCCAATATGGCGGCAGACAGAATAAAATTAGGCATAAGCCCTGTTTTACGGGAATCGGCCTCGGTCACGGATTGTGCGAAACCGCATATAACCAATCAGCTTGCCACGCCGAGACCCAATCAAAAGCATTCCTTAAGCAGTAAAAGTTACCTCATCTACCTATATATACTGGCGAGATTTTATTCAAAATCACGCACACACCAACACGAAGCCAGCTAGACGATCGACCGGAGAAAAGAAGCTGTCAGGCTGATTTATTGCTCACCTGCATTGACCGGGAACTCTTGCTTCACTAAAGTCGACTGGCCTGTTTAAATCTTAGAGGGTAAATATACTTACTATAAACTTGTAGGAAAATAGGCTTACAGCAGATATATAATGTTTGTATTTGTTGTGTGTCATTTATACTACCTACACCTGTATATATTTAATATAAATTGTTTCACTATGAATGTATCAGGTTACTGATTGTATCTTGGGGAATTAGGTATAATGATTGTATTTCCTGATATGATTGATGAAGACGAAAACCAACTGAAATATAACCAAAATAGTCCTTGTTAGGATTCATCTAACTCCAATCTATTGTCTCATATAACTCCAGTCTATTGTCTCATATAACTCCAATCTATTGTCTCATATAACTCCAACCTCAAATATAACCAAACAGTCTTCGTCTCATATAACTCCTATCATCAGAACACAACAAAATGTGTTTGCACGGGTTTTCACTTATATTGAACGCGACATATTTAATACGTCATCGGTTGTTAATGACGTAATGCGTTCAGCACTAATTTATGCTAACGGTTAAGATTCTTGGCCTTTCGTTATCTGTGGTCTTCGTGGTAAGACGTATTATATTCAAGCTCCTAATGTATAATGGAAGTAGAGCTACAAGTGGCATGATATATTTATTCGAAGGCCGCCACTATTATTACGATGATGATTCAGAACCTAGTGAGAGGTTCGTGATAACTTGAGAAGTATTCAAATATAATTCTGCGTCTACATTTATCTGACCCACATTACTTGGGTGGATCTCACCCCTAGTACAGCGGCCAGAAATGTATGATGAGACGTGACTGTTGAAGGACAGGAAGATATATATGTATAATATGCCATGCCAATTCCATGATGTCGTTGTCTTCAAGTGTTATTAAACGTCAACCATGTTTTTGTGGACCCTCCACCTCACGACTTGGATTCGTCACGATAAATGTCATGTTCGTTTCACCCGTCTCCAGTCGTGTTGTTAGAGTACGATGCTTGAAAATTCATTGAACTTCATAATATGCTCAATTGATTACTTTTAGAAGAAAATATCATCCGTAACACCCGCCAAACATTCCTATTTCAGACCGCCACTGCAAATCCGCCCACAAAGCGCAGACTGTAAAGACTTCATCTTCATTTGCAATGTTTCCCAACTCCTGGTCCGCGGAACCCTGGCGGTCCGCAAGAAGGACCCATGGGGCTCGCAATGTAGTGAAGTAAAATTTTACAAAACAATAATAATAAAATCAATCGAGCAGGAACGGAAAAAAGCAAGTCGCCATGTGGCAGAATTCATAACGGAAGTGACCATTAAGGATTTACTGCTACTTTATTTTCTGAGCAGGATAAGACTGGTGCAATAATTAAGAAATTAAAGGTCTGGAATCGCCACATCGACAATAATGAATATGATTCATAGCTTTACTCTCCTCTCAGTGTCGTTTTTGCAACAACGAAGATACAGAGTCCAATTAATATTGTTGAGTGCACGAGGGAACACATTAAATCAAAGGGGGGATGTGCCTGTAGATACTATTTCACGTCTTCCAATGAAAAAAAGAGTGGATGAAAAACCTATTCACAGAGACTGAAAATGAACTGCCGCCTATTGAAGAAGATCAGCGTATTGAGTTATCTTGTAATTCCTCTTCTAAGATTACATTTTCTTCAAGGATGTGGTAGACTTTTGGATACACGCGCAGCCGTTGTGTCCTGATGTTTCTAGAAGGTCTATAAAATACTCGTACCTGACGCATTTTTCCACGTAATAATTGTGTGCGTTTACATTTGCAGCTCTCGTTCATATGACAAAGGAATGTAAGAAAAGACTTAATGTGAAGGCAGACCTGCCATTTAAGATATCGTCCTTAAAGTCAAGAATTCGGAAGTTTGCGGCTGTGAAAGAACATCGACCAGCACATTGAACTATTAACTGTTTCCGTCGGTCTACTGAAGAACTTTAAAGAAGTAAATAAATACTATTATTACTAAGTTACAAATTTTGACCACCTGACTTTTAATAAATGTACATTTATTTTCTCCCCTGTGTAATAAATACTCAGATCTCTACGATACACACACTATGCTTGAGGTAAAACTAATCTTGTGCAATTTATTTCTTCGGGGAGGGGGGAGGAGGCGCAAATGTATAGCATTAGTACTAAGGTGGGAGGGGGGGGGGGAAGGGGCTCTGCGACGTACAATAGGTTGGGAATGTTGAAATTAAGCACATTGGGTCTGTGACGAGTAGGTATGTGGGTGGATGTAGAAGATCAGACAACACTTATACACCGCTCGCCTAGCTCACTGTCTAAGGAGTAATACACCAACTCCAACACCATATCAATCTCCGTGAATATATAATATCACAAATAAGTCAAAATGGGCGCAGGGCCATTACAAATATTGGAGACATAACAAATCCCGAGTATTCTACGATCACTCTGGTCCTCGGAATAACTACAGCCATAAATATGCTACTTCATAAATCCACTGCACAGCTCTGGCCCTCTACTCGCGCACTACTATAGACATCCACCCTTCTCTTCTCTACGCTCTTCGCTGTCCCCTGTCTACTCTCTACTGACTCAACTCTCTACTGACCTAACACACTACTGACTCAACACACATCTCTCTCTCACTGACCCCTTTCATTCGTATTCACCAAACACGTGAAAACCTTCCACACTCCACTGCGCTTCATTCACGCATAACTATAGGTAGCAGCTTGTCTTGATCTCTGCTCACAACATTGCTTGTAGCTAAATTATTACAAGGCAAGCATTCCCAACTCACAACAACTCAAATGACTAATAAACTCCCGCTGGAGCATGAGAATATTCATACATGCATAACACCCTCAAAAGATTCCGTGACAGGGTCGTATTCTTTGATTTCATATAAATAAGTCGCCGACGTCGCTAGTGTTATGTTTAGGAATCCTAAACGTAACCGTAACATTTAGCTCCTCATTACTGCGTCTCTGAATTCTTTTTAGGCCGTATCAAACTCACGGCCCACTGTTCCGCATTTCAACCAGGTGGGGTAACACTGTTCCATTGCTTGTATTTTCTAGTTTATCCTTTAATCATCGCATTCTTCATTTCCTTTGCGGGTTCCGGTCATGAGCTGGTCAGCATCAGCAAAAATCCTTATCATCATTATTGTTCCAGAATGTGGGTGTATGGGTGAAGGATGGAATGGCTGTTAGTGATGAATGCCACTGAGTTTGTTAAGTCATGTAAGTTAGAGTTAAGTCATATGATAGTTCTTATTTTAATCATAGATATGTCCGGATATTTTTTTTTCTTAGAGTTTTGTCTCGTTGGGGCGAGGCGCGCTCCGTTCAGACTAGACACAAGGTCCGTCGGTTATATCAGGGTGCATATCCAAATATAAAAGACCATGTGTGGATTGGATACAGCAGTATTGGCCCGTTTAACCATTAGGCGAAAGGAACACTATATACCCAAATTATAACCCATATTGAGTTGAACCGGGCATCCCATGCACAAAACAATATCCAATGGATTGTGCAAGGTCCTAAAATCAACATTATGTGGACTATGCAGTCAAAGGATTTGATTTGGTTTGGTTTTAAGGACTATCTTCATTGCACACGGACAATTCCATCATTGCTCCAAACTCCTCCCTTAGATCACACAAGGAGAATATCAGCACAGTGCACGAACTCCGGTAGCACTGGCGAGAATCCCAATGTGTGTATATAGGAATCGCACACTCTATTAATATTTTTGTGGTGGGTAGGTTTCTAATTTTTAAGGTTTGCCAGGGCAGCGGCCTTATGGCCTACTCTTTACGATTTCCAACTGCTGTAGGATTTTTAACGTGCACAACTTGCACATGGGACCTCCTATTTTTTCGCCTTTATCCGAAAAGGCTAAGCATCCGATCTCACTACCCATGAGACCAGGGAGGAGTATGACAACATTAGGACCACTGGTTCTGAAAAATGTTTCCATAAATTATATTCCTTCTGCTGGGAATCGAACCCGGCACCTTTAGAATTCGAGGCGGACGCCATACCTCTTTGCCACTCCGACCCCCAAAGGATGCAAAATTAGAACGGCGGCAAAATCTAGTAAACTAAAACACTAGTATAAGAAAGTACAAAAAAAGGGAGAAATTCTGAGAAAAAAAAATGATTTTATAAAGCAGTTCTGCACCACTGAATTTTATCATGTCGTGCTTGACATTAATTATTCATAAAATATATAAATGATAATCTCTAGAACCATCAAACCAATCGGCAGGCAACACAGAAGCTGTGGGGATCTACTTTAGAAACACTGAACTCTGTACAGATTTACCTGATAAGATCACGTCTGTTTTGAGGTTTCTGAATATCTGGAATAAGTGGAGCCTATATGTAATTTTAAGCTGAAGAAAATCGAAGCTAAATTATATTTTGCCAAATACTAACATCACTTCACAGAAATGATCGTGTTCCTGTCTCACTGAGTTCTCGATTTAAGGAGACATTTGTAGGCTAGGTTTTGAGGTTTCACTGGGAATGCGAAAAAAGTACCTTTAATGACATGATACAGCGTTTTTCAATGCCCGCGGGTGAGGGGTAGTCCAACATTTCTCTAGTTTAAACATTTTCCCATCCTTCTCCGAAATCTAGAGATCTACCAAATCATCTTGTGACAAAACGGGACGGCCCGATCGATCTTTGTTTCACTCCGGCAGTATCGGTACATTTGTGGTACAGATGTTTATTATATGCTCTCAATTATCTCACTTTTCTTTCTTCGTTATTTTTCTGCTAAGTAGCAGATATTTGAGTATTGTCGAATTGCATGATACTCCCTGTAGGTGAAAATAATCACATTAGCTTGACGCTACCCAGATTTGCTGAGATAATTACTCGCAGTCGCAAGGGAGTGGCACAGCTTGGCTAAGATTAGCACAAGATCTCGTGTACGCGGCGGAAACTTATAACATAAGCTTTTCCTGTTCTACTTGTTATGACAAGAGTACTTTCTGATAAAGTAATGATAGTTACATTTTGAACATGCTGTTGTATGAGTTTACCGATCTGTCTGTAAGTTTGTACACAAGGGCATCGGGCATCTTATTATCATATATGGGAGAGATGACCTCTGCCTTACGTTCAAAATTATCCGATGTCGGAATATTTTGAAATTACCCCATAACCCGCCTGTTTGAATATGATTGGAGTTGTTTGATGGCTCATAACACACGAAGGCGTGTGAAGGCAGAGAATATAATCTGACCATTTTCTCAAGCTATTTCACTTGAGAAATCGCTCGCCAAGACACCAGACTGCTACAGTGAAGAATTAGAATTCAGAATTCCTTCTTAAGATACGGGGCACCTTTTCTTGGAGTATTCATCAGGACTTACAATATAGCCCAGGAAATCTCTAACATTTTAAATAATGAAACCGGGACTGTGGAAACTGAAGGACCACATACGAAGTGGGAGAGGGAACTTATTAAATTAACGACACCCCAGACGCATGTAAGAGGCCGATTCAAGTCTTTTTTATTCTTCTGAGCAAAACATCTGAGTGAACTAACATATATATATATATATATATATATATATATATATATATATATATATATATATATATATATATATATATATATATATATATATATATATATTACCATGTGAATTTTAATATGTGAAACTCGCTTGTGGATGTCAAAGTCATTTGAGGCTGGCAACCTCAGCGTATAGAATGATGATTCATAAACCAACCCTGCACGGGCTGGTGTTTGCTTTAATGATAGTTTCGTAAAAAGAACTAAAAGGATAAAGTAGTTCCAGGTTCACTATGGAGCAAGGGGGGAAAGATGAAAGAAATGATGTACATTCTAAGTATAATACTTACAATTTCAAAGCAGTGTAAATGTCCATTTAAACATATTCATTTAAAGTTAATATAAGTTGTCAAGCTTAAACCAGTGTAAATGTCTATGTGAAATTATTCATTTTAAAGTAATGGAAGTTTCAGACTTTTCACTCAGCGTAAAACATAAATGAAAATATGATCAATTTAAAATGTGAACACTTTTCAATCGGTGGAGATGTATATGTAAACAGACTCTATCTGTATTATTAACCTTTTCATTTAAATATAAAGTAACTTTGAAAGCTATGCTATTTAAATGTAAAGAAAGTTTTATCCCGAGGGATTAAATTTAATTCTCATCGAGAGTAAAGTCTGAGTAATTGGGATGGTGTTATGGGAAGATAGGAACCCATAACTATGGGGTGGAAAACGCCTTACTCAGAAGAGCGTTTCGTTCTATTCTTTTACCATAGTTATTGGTGGTACTAGCAGAACGTACTATCTCTGGAACAAGAAGGGAACGGTGGTCTAAGCTTCAAGACGAAGGACGCACTTGGGAAACTCTCCTTGACATTTCTGGGAAACGAGCTACACCAGACAACCTTGACCAGAGACGAGTGTGAGCAGAGTGAAAAAAACCAACCCATAAGAAGGAGCAGAACCATCATTGGCAGCTAAGTTCAAATCTATGCTGCCACTTGAACTTCTTGTAACACTTCACGATCCTTAAAAACCATTGTAGAGTAACTGTGTGTAGATGTCTTGGCCACCACTGTAGAATGTCTGGATGCGGATGTTATGTTTAGAGTCATGCACTGATCATCACTGAAGAAAGTCTTCTTCAGTTACCTCTGCATCATCGAATGAACCTGTCATATTGACATTGAGTGGGAGTGTCAAGTAACGCGAATGGTGTAGTAGTTCGGTGTAACAGACCACTTGATAATACCTCTCACACACTCTCATGTAATGCAATGACGACTTGAACTGCCGCTGACATTTCAATAGTTTAATGAAGGCACGCACACTGGACAGCACGGATACAGTCATGGGAACATGTTGACATACATTCATTGGTTATTTGAATCGTGGATGATACATTCATGTAGTAGTGAAATAACATTCAACCTAAGGTAGCATTCACTGTTCTGGTACCTAATCGCCGTATCCTCTACTGACAGAACGCGTCAATGAGGATCGGTAAACATACAAAAGTCATTGGCCCAACCTTCATTGCATGGCTAAGTTCTTAAGCTGAGATATGTCCAATGTTTGTATAACACTCATGAACCACGATAGTTTTCACCTCATAACAAGATCTCGATACCACTGCCCGATAGTAGGATACATAATCTGTTCTCTTGACAGTGATCAAAAATATGATGACGGAAATATAACATGGCCGCCTTCCTGAGTTGTCGCTCACTCACTCGTAGGAAGGTAGATATAAGCCAAAGTTAATTTAGAATGTGCATATAAATAATTTCATAAAGTTTTCCATACAGCTCTACAGTAATCCAGTTACTTCATGTAGACATAACTGCTGTAGGAAAGCCTGTCATCTTCGTCGATACAAAACACGACCCTAGCGATACGAAGCACAATGTTCCATCTAGGTCTAATCGACTCGAGATCATCAAAAATAGGTTCTGGCATAACTGGAGTCCGAATCACACATATGAGGAGGATCTCTGACAAATAGACTCTTGCAGAGACATAAACTTCTCCTAGAAAAACATCTATGAATCACTGTTAAACCTTAAACAGTGCCAGCCCTGGAAAAAGCACTCAGCCATCTTGGCGACATTATCGGAACTCTTCACAACCCAGAAGGACTACGAAAACCTGCGCTAGATTCCGGCAGAAAGAATATAGTCCGACCTGAACATATAAAGGTATACAATATACGACTGAATCTTCTTTCACTAGACAAGTAGTACACATGAATTCAGGCCATAAACATAACAAGCAAAATTAATCTATTTTCTGGCCCGAACAAATAAGAACGGACATGAATACAATATCCATGCGCCGAGTCAATATCAAGAAAGATCACTCATATAATCAAAAGTGTAAATCAATCATGAATTATCTAGCTTTACCAGAGGAAGCATTTTCATACACAAATGAATGCAAGTATATATTTTCCATATTAAATAGCCATATCGTATTTTTGTAATATGTGCGTCAAAATATGCACGCAACAACCATGATGATAACTTTTCTTGATCCATAACTATTCAAATTATTTTCCAACTGTTAAAACCTAAAGTGATTATTAAAGTTTGTTATTTGTAATGTTACAAATTTAACTTCGATTTAATCATTTTATTTTCTTACATATTCACTGTTATATATGATTTGTATTGTGTTATGTTTGTAACTAATTTTGTTTGAGATTGTTGGATTGGAAATATCAGTCAGAGATATGGTGTGATCACATTGTTTAAAATTTCAATGCCAAGAATATTGAAGAATATGAAAGTTCTGTTTGGAACTGGCACAATGTTTAATTTCAGAAGAAAAAAAAGAAAAGTGTCCCACTTCTCCTTGGTGGTGATGGCAGTACTTAACATTTCTTCTTGTGTTGTATCGAATGCTTGAGCTGCTTTATAGTTCTGTTTTGAATGTATCCATTTTTTAATATGTAATTTTGTTTTAGACATGTCCTTTACTTTGATGTAGCATTGTTTTTGATACATTTTGTTGTTGTTGTTGTTGTTGTATTGCTTATGGCACTTATCCTTTCTTGTGTAATCTTGTTTTGGACACTGATCCTTTCTTGTGTAATCTTGTTTTGGACATTTATCCTTTCTTGTGTAATCTTTTTTTGGACATTTATCCTTTCTTGTGTAATCTTGTTTTGGACACTGATCCGGTAGCCAAAGATGCAGCAATAGTGAATGCAGTCAGCGACCCATAGCTTGACTGCTTGCATCAGGATCAGCGAACCAGAGCTGGTCAAGATCGTACTCCACCTACATGTGGTGGTCCTGGAAACAGTCTGCAGCAGTGCAGTCTGGCTGAGCGAGTACGGATCGCAATGGGAAGGCAAACCCGGTCCATAAAAAATGCCATGCTGAAGTCGGATGTTGTAGCAAAATCTGCGAGAATAAACGCTCAATTCAGTAAGATTTATGCATAAAACGATAATAAATACATTAGCCCGCATGTTTCTGACGGTTGGCATCTTCGACGCCAGCAGCGCTGCTTTTTGCACAGTGCTAAGCCTATAGACCGATTTCACGGTAATAGTCTGACACGCTTTTAGTTTCATTTTCGAGAAACACTACTAATATTTAACATTTGCCCGATCTGCTGCATACACTTTGTAGTCTAGCCTTATAATTAACGATTGGCGGAAGCGTGCCGCAAAATAACTATCTGAATTAACGCTTTCTGTCAACTTTAACGCAAAATTGGCTTACCAGGAGTTAAAAGAGAAGCTTACAAGCAGGCCAGTGTTGCAATTGCCTGACTTGACTAAAGAATTTATTGTGAGAAGTGACGCAAGCAATGTGGGCCTGGGCGCTACATAATTGCAAAGGTCCTCCTCACAAGATGGGGAATTGAACCCAGTCGCTTATGCTAGCCGCAAGTTGAACAAGGCAGAAAAAAATTACTCAACAAGTGAAAAAGAATGTCTCGCTTTAATATGGTCTATAAAGAAATTCCAGATTTATTTATATGGCAGGACATTTGTGATCCAAACGGATCATTCACCCCTCGTGTTCTTGTCACAGACCAAGCATGAAAATCCCAGATTATTGAGATGGTCTCTGTTGTTGCAGCCATACTCATTTCTGATAGAATACATTCCCGGCCCTTTGAACGTTGGCGCAGACTTTTTGAGCAGACATCCTTATGATGAAGATCAGAAAAACGAGTAAGACTTCATGGAGCTACGTTATCTCGCATATTATAACCTGCAAATGAATGCATGTTTTAGGATGGGAGGTGTGTAGCAAAATCTGCGAGAATAAACGCTCAATTCGGTAAGATTTAGGCATAAAACGATAATAAATACACTAGCCCGCATGTGTCTGACGGTTGGCATCTTCGACGCCAGCAGCGCTGCTTTTTGCACAGTGCTAAGCCTATAGACTGATTTCACGGTATTAGTCTGACACGCTTTTAGTTTCGTTTTCGAGAAATACTACTAATATTTAACATTTGCCCGATCTGCTGCATACACTTTGTAGTCTAGCCTTATAATTAACGATTGGCGGAAGCGTGCCGCAAAATAACTATCTGAATTAACGCTTTCTGTCAACTTTAACGCAAAATTTAGTAGTAATCCTTACATTGTTTGGTAGTATTACACGATACAATACTAATTATTAACGCCTATTCTTAACCCGCCCCGTCTACACCCCGCTTCGCTGACACAGTCTGCAATGCATATACACACGCTGTGGAAAAGCCAGCCAAGGCAAAACCACGCAGACAATTTTATTTTTCTCCTAGTGGTAGCATTTCTGACGTAACTAAAACAAGTTAGTTATTTGAAAAATACATGCTAGCGAGATGAGGGAGAGGAAAGATGGCGGTCTTGTGCAAAATTTTATTTGACGATTGACGATGACAAAAATTGGAAATTTTAAACCATTATGAAGTTCCCCATAAAAATAATATGGTAGTATGACGTAGAGTTTGCTGAGCAAGAATGTACTTTAAATAATATGATAGTCCCAGAATTAGATAAGTTATTGAAGAAATACTAATATCTATGGACACTCGACCAGACAGACTGGCGTTCCCGCTTATGTTTTTTTGTAACGTTAGGGGGACGCGAGCTTGGAAAAGAGGCAGGGAGGTACATTCAAATTCGCTTGGGTAAAAAGAGTATGACTGAAAAGGGGAGTGGTCGGAAAAATATAATCCTAAACGAAACATCTTTTTGTATTGGGCATGACAAAAGCAGACTGGCCAATCGACCACCAGACGCAGAAATTGTTCGAAATTATTTTGGTTTTTCATTCAAACTGCTTTTGAATTCAAGTAGTCGAACGTTTCGATTGGCCAGTGCTAGTAAATATTAGCAAAAGGCTTTGACTATTCATTGGCAGTTGAACTAAAAATTGTATTCAGATACGCTGAGAAACAGCTTTGTTAATTCTAAACTTAAATAAAGAATAAATTCACAGTCTGTGCAGTTCAGAGGAAGCTGAGGCCATTTCTTCACACAGTCAGCGTCATTTGTTTATATATTTCTTGATTGTGGTAAGGATATTTTATGAAATTTAATATGTTTGGCCCAACTACAAAGTTAGATACTGCTATTGGGAAAAAGTGAAGGACATGCCGGGAGCAGACATTGTTGAGTCCTCACATTAAACGGTATCTAACTGATGTATGTTGTTATGATTATGTTGTCATATTATTGTATTAGAATAGATTAGTAAGCCTCTGTGTTCAATGAACACTGTTTAACATGCCTGAAGCAAATAAATTTGAAAAAGAAAAGAAGAGAATATCATAACAAAGGAAATGTGGTTACTCCACATTATTGTATTGATGAAAAGTATGTAAACGTACAGTGGCGTATCTGCTATAAGGACCTGAGGTGTGGTCACAACAAGGTGGGAGTCCTGTACAATTCGGGGCTAGTGCATTTGTAAGGCACGCAAGGCTGACCCCATACCCACGTAGGAAATTAAGTGTTAGAATAAATGATCAGAGATAAAAGGCCAGGGTGTCCTTTTGTTGCAGAGGGTCTATGTTCCTGTTGCCGGCTGGTGACAGGAAACCTGCTGAGTACTAATAAACGCCAACCAGTCTCCAACCAGTCTTATATGCTGTCGAATATACCAGTAGGAGCTTTGGCGAGTGGTGAAATTGAAACTTTCTGCAACTACACATTGAAATATCTTACAACAAGGACTCCCAGGTGATGTGTTAGACATCTGGGGCATCTCTGACATTTTCTTGTGTTTCAAAACAATACACAGGACATTTATGGGGGTAGGATGAACTACAGCCCTCATATATAGTGACTCTCCCTTTATATGAATAAAGTGAATTCTTTTAATATTTCCTACAAGAAAGACATATATATAAATACATAATAACTTTTTAGTTATTGGGCAAATTGTCCCAAAATTTTAATTGTTCTTTTCTGTAAACTATCTTGTCCTTATTTTCAAAGACCTGTCCACAAGCTATGAATGGACAGGCAAAATAAATTGTAAAGAAGATTTGTTCATAGAAAAACTTAACTGCTAGTTTTATTATCTTCTTTATAGAAACTTAAAGTGTTTGACTGTTGTGTACCATCATTTCATTTGTCCCCTAGACACTAGGTACACCATACACCATACACTAGAGCCAGAATATTGACCGTGTGAGACCTAGGGAGGTAGCGGTAGGTTTTCTGCACATAATTCATCTTCATCATTTATAGAGTCAGAGACCTACATGTGCTTGACCTCACACGGTTAAAGCAGACACCTTTTCATTCTTTTAGGATACCATCATAACTGATAAGAATCTTTTTCTTATTAATGATGTCCACCAAATGATAAATATAAGTGGATGGAAGCAGACATCATCATCATCAGTTGATAAACTCTTAATACAAGACCCTTGCCCTGAGCAAGAGACATGCTGAGAAATCTGAAGCTCGCTCGAACATCACCAGAGTTAAATACTGTGTTGTTGTGTTGCTCGTGGTTCGAGTATGGAATGTCAACTTGACCTACGCAGTGGTGTGTAGACATAGATGGAGTGTATAATGTGCGAATGATAGGAAGAGTTCGTGGTGTTGACAAATGTTCTTTTCTCACACTCATGTATGGCTGGAAGTCATCGACACCAACGACTGTGTACCTTTACTAAAGTTTAATTGGACGTACACACTCGACAGCACAGATAGTGACAAATCACAGGTTGGCATAATACATCATGGTACAGTGGATAAATGGTCTTGCAATGTTATGTTACATGGGCACTCATGTAGAATAATAGTATAATGGACTGTCAGTAGCCAAGCACTCAGTATTGCCCATATATATATATATATATCAACTGAGTTTACTGACAAAGCACGTCAGATTATAAACAATATCCAAGATGGCTTCTAGACCTAATCTCGTCTAGCGAAGATTCCTTAACATAATGTCCAGCACAGATTTTTCCATATAATTATATTGAACCGCTAGCAATGGGTTCTCATGTGTAGCAGTGATCTCTGGACTAATCAAGCGATAATACGGGCATCCCTTTTCTCTTCTTGAAAGTCACTACATGTTTGGTTCCAAGATGGCTTCACTCGTGAGCTGTCACTCACGTTTGGATACAGATAATGAATCTGTCCTAAAGTTAGTCATTCATTAAACATTTCATTGCTCTGTAGATTTGATCATGAACAATTGACTGCATTCTACAGGATATAGTGCTGCTAGGAATCAGAATCGTTTTTTTCATCTAGTTGGATGTATCCTCTCAGACGTACAAATCATCCCTATCGAAAAACGGTGGCTTCGTACGAGAGTTCAAAAGAGTATCTTTATTACCTTGGTTTTCAGAAATATGATTTTGCCGTTTCTTGGCAATAAGAATGAACACTGGGGTAAAGCATACACGATAGGTCTAGACGACTATCACTTTCCCCAAAAACCACTGAGATCACTTTTTCCCCGGCGTCAAGCCGACATAGAAAAACACCGCCCATCATCAGGGCGAAGCCAAAACACACCTCTCTCGCGACACATCCGCCGAACAGCCTTTGACCTCTCTAGAGACAACAGAACATATAGTTCGACTTAGATATGTAAAGATATACAGATATAAGACAGATTCGTCCTACACAGACAAACAATACACATAAATTCAGGCCATAGATATTCTGAAGCAAGAACAATCTATTACTACCCAAACAAAGAATAAATCGCAGTAAAACTGGATTCATCCGCGGAGTTCGATCGAAAGAGACGGCACAACTTTCAAGGGAAGTAACTCAATAATGACTTTCCCTTAAGCACTAAAAAATATCTATTTTGTTTACAAAATATTTGCGAACATAACAAGTATACCAATGTATAATATTGTAAGATATCAAAGACTGCACGTAACAATAACCTCCCCAGCAAAATCAACTTTGCTACAGATGTGTCGACCGAAAGGTGCAGATATCACAGCTACGGCGTAAACAGACACAACGCAACATCCGTCCTTTTCAGGGCGAACGAAGAAGAAGATTTTAAAGTTACTGCATGTTTGTCTCAGTCAATTTACTACACACACTCTAAACAGAGCTATACTAGAGTAATAGAATTCCATTGAGTAAATCAGGGGTTGGGGCTTAAACGAGCTGAAAGTAATAAGTGCTTAAATCCTTCACAAAAGCGTCGGCAGAATTACAGAGTTAACATACTCAGCCAAACCAGTATTGTTCTCGCCTATTCTGAATATCTTGTGAAGACTCCCTTTGTAATAGAAGTGTCATCACCTTTCTATCTATATCTCTGCCAAGAGTAATCTTGTGCGAAGGTAGATACCTTTGAATCCCATATTGAGTTTTGGCCACTGTTGGACCACTACTGCAAAGCAGGGGAGGCAATACCGTCACACATCCCTTGCGAACTAACAGTAGGTTGGAATCTACCTTACGCAGATCCCTATTTTAGTCCATTGATTATTTTACCAGCTGCAGAGATATGCTACTGACGTTCAGTTTCTTTCAGTTCAGTACTTTTTTTCAGTATACGTTGAGATACATGGCTGACGCAGAGTACCCTTCATTCTTTCAGTTCACGCTGGAATATACGGCTAATGCAGTGTATCTTGAAGTCCCTTGATTCTTTTAGTACACGGGATACCAGGCGGGTTATACAGTCGATTGCTTCTTTCATTCATGCTGTCGTTTATAGACAGCTTAGTTTTTCCAAAGTAGCGGGGCTGCACTTCATCATGTTATACAAACTGGACAAGTTATTTAAGTGAAAAATTCATCAAGAAGAGAAAGACGATGGATAAGAGGAACTAGAAGAAGAAGGAAATAAAAAGAATTTAAAAAAAAACAAGAACAACATGAAGAAAAACACGAGCGGAACATCAAAGAGGTAATGAAGTTTAAAGAAATAAAGTATCAAGAATAATGACAACAGTAGTAACACAGTCGCTGCTAACAGCAGAACCACCTGTAATAACAGCTGCCGATTCTCAAACGTCTTCTAGTGTAGACGTAGAAGTAGCTGCAAGCACGTGTACAATCCAGCGCGCAGGTGTCCTGTTTAGATTCATGTTGGCATTAAAGTCTGGACTGCAGCACAACGATGTGTGCATACAACATGCATTATAATTTTCCTTGTGTAGTTCCCGGGGGGGGGGGGGTCTCTGAAGAGAGAGAGAAAGAATAGGACTACTGTACCTCATGCATGTCGTACAAGGTCGCTAATGTGAGGTTGTGCTCGGGGCTCACAACTTCATCATATAGAACAAATTAACACAGACACCACTGCTGCAGGGGGTATGTGCATGCTTAGTTCAGACTTCTCGATAAGTGATAGCTGCAGTGGTACCTCCATGCTTCGTCAGGACCGCAAAGGACAATGATTATAATGATGATTATCGAATACTGGACTTGGCACCGAAGACGCAGCAAACGAGATGAATGCAGTCAGCGACTCATGGCTTGACTACTTGCGTCAGGGTCAGCGAACCAGACCCTACTCCACCTCCAAGTGGTGGTCCAGGAAACAGGCTGCATCACTGCAGTCTGGCTAAGAGAGTAGGGATCGAAGAGGGAAGGCCAACCCGGTTCCAAAAAATGCCGTGCTGAAGTTGGATGTGTCGGGCGAAATGCGTAAACATCGCAGCTCCGCTGTAAATGGACACAACACAACCAACGTCCTTTTCAGGACGAACGATGAAGACGGTAGAAGAAGAATACTGCACTTCACTGAGTTTTTTCACTGAGGAAACCTTTAGTGCCCCGTTATTTACAAACATTAAACTCTGGCGTTTGTTAGAACGAAAAATTAATCTAACCAGCGTACGGATACAGGTATAAAAATAGTACTAAGACAAAGACGTGTATGTCTACCAGTCTTCAGCTGTACACCATTACGGTGATATAGTTATAAGTAGTCTAAAACAGAGGTCTTCATCTTTTATTATTTTGTGTGTGTGCTTTTGTGTGTGTGTGAAAAATACCTTTACATATCTAAGAAGCATAGTAACACCAGACGGCGGAACAAGCAAAGACTGTTAAAGCCAGAAAGAATAAAGCCAGAACAGCCTTTGTATATCTAAACAACATCTGAAAATTTTCTCAATACAGCACAAACACCAAATTACGATTATACGAGAGTTGCGTACTTTATGTACTTTTGTATGGCGCGGAGTGCTGGAGAGTAACAGAAACGGAAATGTCCAAATTATCCTCTTTCCACACAACCTACCTAAAGAAAATTCTTTCGAATTTGAATTCTTTGGCCGAATACCATCTCCAACCAAGAACTGCTTGCGCGGTGCAGTCAAAAAGGCATGTACAGCATCATTGAGGACAGACGCTGGAACTAGGTTGGCCATGTCCTCAGAAGGGACCCTGACGCCATCACCAGAAAAGCTATGCTATGGACTCCAGAAGTACCGCGAATGAGAGGCAGACCAAAGACAACCTGGCGGAGAACAGTGGCGGCTGAGATACAAAGCATGAACTAGAGTTGGAGCACGGCATGAGGGATGTCCACCGACCGAGCAAAATGGGGCCAGTTTGTTGCTGCCCTACAAGACGCCACTAGGCGTGATGACCACTGACTGCATTGTCACTCAGGGGCTAAGGAAAGAAGAATAAGAAGTGTATGGGTGCCTCGTGCACCTGTAACCAGGCTTTTAGTAGCTCAATCGTCCAAGAAGTCTTAGTACCCAATCCTCCACACTTAATTTGTAATTTTTTAAATCAGCGTAATAGTAATTTAGGGAACAAATACTCTCAAAATGCAAATTATAATTGTCCACTCCTTGTAAGAAATGTAGAGTACAATAACCAGACCGATAAAGTTTAAATAATAATAGGTCTTAAAAGAATAGTCATCATCATCATCATCATCTCCATCATCATCTCCATCATCACCACCCTTCAGCTACCCAAGGAGCATAGGCCTTCAACAAGCTTACGCCAAGTCTTCCTGCCCCGTGCCATCAGCTCAAGGTCTGTCCATTTCTTCTTCATTCCCTTTACGTCTGTCTCCAGATCTCTTCTTCATGTATTCCTTGGTCGCCCTCAGCTTCTCTTACCTCTTAAAAGTATAATGGAACAACATTTATTATCCTATATATAATATCCCAGCTTTTTCTGTCAGTGCGTAACGCTAAGGGATGCAACTTTGGTTGAAAGCTAGACATTAATTGTATTGTTTCCCTTATTAATACTCTCCCGAAAATAGTAACACTTACTAAAGAAGAATGCGCAAATGACGGTGTGCACAAATGTATTTATAGAATGTGTGATCCCGTATACACACATTGGGATCCTCGCTGCTGCTACGTAGATCGTGTACTGTGGTGATGCACAGTGGTTTTTTAAAATACTTTTGTTGCCGTTAGGTATTGGTGCTTTTGAATTTAATTCCCGTCTTATGACTGGCTTTTACACTAGTTGAATAAATAATATTTACATAATCTGAGATTTATCAAGAATGTTCATAACCCCCTTCCCCCCCTCCACACACACACATTTATTATGTCATGCATCCATCTAATTTTATTTGAATAAATGTGAAATTGTTTGTGCCTTTGCCTTCTACAGGCATGAGTCAAAACTATTTTCATCAGAAATATCATCTCGCAAACAAATTAAAAAAAATAAATCAGCTATGGACTAAACACTTATTTAAATATTCATAAAAACATTTATTTAAATATTCATAAAAACACTTATTTAAATATTCATAAAGAGGTGAATTGGTGTAGCGTCGTAAAACGATAAAACTGTGGTTTATTGCTCTTGATTGCATGTGGATTTCCTAAAATTTCACCTAATTATCACCATTTCCTTTTTTCCACCCCCATTACAAACGAAGGCACCACTGCAGCTGGGTCTATTGCAAGAAGCCTGGTCACATTGTATTCATGTGGTCTTGCTGCCGTGGTTTCCGTGGTAATTTGTTTTACATGATGAAGTTGCAAGGCCTCCCAATGCAGAATCTCATATTAGACGTCTTCTACGACATGCCTGCCGGAGCAGTAGTTATATTCTATCTTTGTCTCCCCAGAGACACCATGGAGGTACACGGCACAAAGTTTCACATACTGTGCTGATAGAAACGTTTTCACCCAAGAAGTAGTAGCAATAGTAGCCCCTTCAGTCATGACTGACTTTGGGAATGCGCCCCTAAGGTGATATCACTCAGGTGCTTTTTTTACATGATGTTGCTTTTGGTGTGTTCTTTTCTCTTTTGCTTGTTGTGAGAGCTTCTTTTCGCACAAGCTGATGTGGCATTGTAGGGAGCATCGCCACTTGGTACGATCGGCAGTGTATTTTCACCCAAATTAAACACGTATATGAAACAATAAAAAAAATCCTGGTTTGTTTTAATGTTCATCAGAGGCCATAGAGATGTGCTTTGAGAATGTCAAAAATATAATGGACAGTTAAAATGAGTAATGGGGATGTTCTGAAAGCGGCAAATGCGCACAGGAAGCTTATTCCTCAGGTTAGAAGGAAGCGATCCACTTTCTTTGTACATGTTATGAGAAGAAGGAAGCTGGCGTATATCGTGACAACAGAAAAAACAGAAGGAAACAGAGACAGAGGACAGCAAAAAGAGAAGATTCTAGACATTTTGACTTCATGACATGGACAAAAAAGTCAACAACAGAATTGATAAATAGTACATTAGACAGGAAGGTGTGCAGAGACATGATCACCTATACCACCAGACATAACACTTGATGATGATGATGAGTTTGTTTTACATGTTTTACACAATGTTGATGAATTTTTTTTACAAAGATCTTTTTCCTCGATAATTGTATTCTCTGTCTCTTGCAGTCTCTGCCCCTCTTTCTCTTTTTTTTAAAATTTCTATTTTAAGGACTAACTTGGTTCTCTCTCTCTCTCTCTCTCTCTCTCTCTCTCTCTCTCTCTCTCTCTCTCTCTCTCTCTCTCTCTCTCTCTCTCTAGCTGTCAGACAATTGATTGCGTAACTACTCACGTGGGATGTTAATCTACCTTGCACACGATATGATCAACTTCAGGTTCAGCTACGACAGACGACAGCAGATATCAGGTCAGAGAAGCGTGTTGGGCTAAAGACTGCATGTCCAAATTGGACACGGTTTTATATCGTAATCCAGATCTCTGATGCTCACTCGCCGCTCATTATAGTCAATCAGGCAGCCTGGCGCGTGCCATCCCGCGCGTGAGACAATGGCAGGGGGGAGAGAGAAGAAGAGAGAGGTTTGTGTCCATGGGATTGGGGATACTTCAAAATTAAAACGATTGGCTTAAAACTAACTCGTGGATGATTGGAGGGTATTTGTCATGGCCAGGTGTGAGGGAGAGTAGAAAGGTTACAGATGGCAGATAGAGCACCTGTACTTAGTGAATGGTTGCTATGATGCGAGTGGAATTGTCATAGAATAAAGATAAAGCAAATGCTGAGTTCCTCTTTTTGTTTCCTTATCACATTTTGTTCGCATTTGATAATTCGTTGTGGGCAGCATTGGTGTAGTAAGCACCTTTTTTTCCTTGCAGATTTAGCCTTCTTGTAGCAAGGCACGTGCGTAATTTGCCATTCAAAAATAGGTGAACGCTGTTAACTGGAGTACAACGTTAGATAGTAATTGTTAATGTTGATAAGAATGGACATCACTGCACTTAGGGCAAACCCATAGGTGCTCAGTCTCCCTCAGCAAATGTTGAAGGTTATGAATGCTAATTGTTTTATTCGTCCATCCCTGCTAGTTTTACGTTTGATGCTAACTTCCAGCAGTCTTAGCCTTGATGATTCATCGACTGCAGGGTCATTCTCTAATAGCCGATCATTAATCAGCTAGAAAGTAAGCACAGAAACGGACAAATGGTATCTAACAGTTAGCATGATGGAGCCATAACAAGAACTGGTCCTAAAACAGCACTGTCAGCTACGCCAGTGGTTCTCAACCTTTTTTTGTTCATGGCCCCCATCTAAGCCTCATTGACCTCTGTGGCCCTCCTTGGAGTCGCTGTTAGCTAGAAAAAAAGGTACTTTACCAGAAATATGGCACTTACTGTGACCACCTAGAAATGTGGCACTTACTGTGACCACCTAGAAATGTGGCACTTACTGTGACCACCTAGAAATGTGGCACTTACTGTGACCACCTAGAAATGTGGCATTTACTGTGGTCCCCTAGAAATGTAGCACTTACTGTGGTCCCCTAGAAATATGCTTGGTCCTCGGGGATCATATGACCCACGTTGAGAACTACCGAGTTACGCCAACGTAACCTTTAACCTCTTCAGTGTTTAGCGTACACTGGTTGTAGTAATAAAGAGCAAGTGAACTGTCATAAAATTAACCGTGATACAACGTTAACATATCTCCAATGATACAACGTAGGGATAAAAACTAATGCGTAAGCTACTAGAATACATGATCGCCCACGCCGCGGGTCACCACCCGCCATGGAATTTAAATTGTTAGACGTGAAGGCAAAACGTTTACCCTTGGAGCGGGATGAGAACGGAGATCAGAGGAAAAAATATGACTGAAACGTGCTTGAAACTAGCAAGGCTAAAAGGACGCAAATTGGTGGGGCAAGGAAAAAAAAAAATTCACGTCCCCAAGTTGACACAAGGTAAAGAAATCGACAAAAGGGACCTTAGCTATTATACGCAACAGTCATTTCTTGGACGCTTTTGCGATAACTTAGTCCGTTTATTTGAATGCAGTGACGAACGCATTACAAAACCAACTAACCTTGAAAAGTAACTTTTTCTTAATAATGATGTTAGGAATATAAAACCTAGCTGGCCGGATGGCCCATCTTGAGCAGTGAAATAATATGCTTTCATTTATACAGAAGGATAGATAATAAGAAAGATATTGACAAAAGACTGTGTTGTTCATATCAGCGAGCGTCTGCATTGAAACAAAAATGTCCCTAATTTTCAAAAACTGCAGACTTGAGACTTATGAAAGAGAGGGGATGGGCTGGAGAATTGTGGCTAAAAATAACTTTAAAGGCAAAATTGTGTAGGGGAAGGCAGAGTTGGTTCAAAAAAAAAACAAGTGTGTTTTTTGTGAAACGCAAGTAGAGACGGACGGACCAACAGACAATAAGGCATACTTGACTGAGGTATGACTGAAATGACTTTTTGGTAGGAGGTTTGAATTTGAAAAGAAAAAGGCGGTGATTGGCCATAGATGAATATATTATCGGCGCTCAGACGCGCATTTTTGCCATTCGTCATAAGTTGTCCTAGTAGACACAGTAAATAATATAGTGGTGTATTCCCAGAAGCAAATTGATATCTTTAGAGGGACGCCATACTAAAGCCAGCAGCTCAGCTGAGTTTTGCTAGCAATTAACTGTGTTCTATATTCATAATTCTGGTAAGACTGAAAGTATTTCTTTGTATATTTTAATATGTGTTTAATGTTTCGAGTGATTTGATACTGCCATATCAAAATCTATCTCTTACAACAAGTAAGGATTCGCTCTAGACCCCCCGCCCCAGTTCAGGGTCTAGAGACAAATAAAATACATAAACTCCAGCAAGGATTATGAAGGACAGATTAAGTGTTGAGATCAGTGGAACATATCACCTATCCTATTCTATGGCAGAAAGCTAATGAACATATTTCAGAATATGTAGTCTGGGAGAACTTATCCTATGTGAAACCAACTTGGTAAGATGTGTTGTATGGTCAAAAAGATCTGACCCGTCTATGTGGTGTTGTTGTTGTGTGTAGTGTTGTGTCCAGAAATGGTTTAGAGGATGGAATTCTGACACATGACCAATACTTTATTGCAGAGCTGTGAGTTTTTTATTTGGCACCAATGTGGTGTTAAATGATGAGTTACTAATACAAGAGTGGACCCGTGCGGTTTATATTTTGGCAGAGCAGCCTGATATTGCCCCCAAGCACGGAGAGGTGGGGCCACCAGATCTCAGCACCAGAGCTACACATTCAAGCTACGTGAGCGTCTGGTCTGCTGAGAATTCACCAACTCAACTTATTTTCTAACACACCCATAAAATTTCCATCAAATAACTGGACAATGTGTAGTCGCCATAGACAGGGAGGGATGAGGCCACCCCAACAGCACATCCATTAAGTGTTCTCCCAAATAGATTACAACTAGAAACAGTAGTAATATTAACTAGTCTAGTAACATACATATGTACACACCTTTCATTTATTATGTCATATTCATGCATTTCTTTCATAATTGCAAAACCTTTCATATGTTGTGACCAAAATAAAACCTTGGTTCAGAACAAATAAATTTAAAGAAAATTACTATCCAATTTTACACATCTCGAGTTAGTTCAGTGTGTTATAACATTTTCTTAATATTATTAGTATTGTTAAATATCTGTGTGTGTGTGTATGTAAACTACCACAACACATTACATATCATTACCCTAGATCTTTAACGTAGCCACATTCATTAGGAAAAAAAAGATAGGTGTGAGGTCGTAGTGGTAGCAAGAAGGGCCTTCTGAAAATTCACAGCTACACTTATCTCAGGAGCCTTCACAGCTGGCCTCATGCATCACATTAAGTAATATCTCAATCATACAATACCATCAATACCACGACATATATTGGGGTCTCTGGTCCCGGGATAATTAGCCTATCAATAATATTAGGATCTCCTGGGGGAGCAATAAATTAGGGGAACACATTTTAAAAATTAAAAGTGTCCCTGAAAATAAAAGTTGGTGAATCTTCACAGCCAGTGGTAGTTAATTGATTAATTAATTAATTAGAATTATTTTAGACTAGAGTAATTAGAATTACTTTAGTGGTTGGAAATTTTATCTTGCACATTGCTAGATTTGTTTAAAAAGTATGGCGGAGCTAGCCAAATTCAGATCAGCTGCTGTGCTAACGGCAAAGGAGATGGGAATGGATGGTCAGATTTTAATTCAATATGTAACGGCTGAATGTGATAAGTATATTGAACGGGAAGAAAGAAGATTAGAAAAAGAGGCTGAAAGAAAATTAGAGTCTGAAAGGTTGGCTGAAGAGAAGAGGTTAGAGGCTGAGACTAAGAGGTTACAAATTGAGGCTGACAAAGAGGCTAAAGCATTGGAGGCAGAAGAAAAACGACAGCAAAGGGAGGCAGAAGATAAAAAGGCCGAAAGGGAAGCAGATGATAAAAGATTGACTGCCGAAAGGGAGGCAGAAGATAGAAGGTTGCAAAGGGAGCACGAATTACGACTAAGGGAGCTGGAGCTACAAGGCCAGGCTCCTGAAAATGGTGCCAGCCCTTTTGCCTCAGATGCTACGCCCAGTCTGGGAGCCTCAACATCAGCTATGGGGTTTCATTTAGACCATTTTGTTGAAAAAGACGATGACATAGAGGGGTACCTAGGACGTTTTGAGTTATTAGCTACTACATATGGGTTAGAGAGAGAGAGAGGTGGAGTTTAAAGTTATCACAGGGACTGAGAGGTACTTCTTACGAAGTCTTCGCAAAAATGAACAGAGAAGACCAGGAGAATTATGACATGTTAAAGCAGGCTTTGTTATTGAGGTACGAAAAAAATGGTGAATTTTATCGTAAGAAATTTAGAAATGCCAAACTGTTGTCTGGGGAGACATACCACCAATTCTCTGCCAGACTGGAAACCTATTTGGAGAAATGGACTGCTCTGGGGAAGACCCAAGATCTTAAAGAGATGATCATGATTGAGCAATTGAGAGAGTCCATGGTTCCAGACATGAGAAAATTTCTCATGGAACAAGGTGCAGAGAAGTTGGGGGAGGTTTTAAATGTCGCTGAGAGGTATCAGGCAGCCCAGGCAGAGGTAAGTGGTGCTAAAAAGAAGCACATAGACAATTTTAAAGCTCCACAGCAATTTAATAAATTTGATAATAGAGAGCAGGGAAATAAAGGTAGGACAAACTTTGAGCGGCCAAGAAATGACTACCGAGACAGAAACTCACAGTTCAATGACCAAAAATCCAATGAAAGAAAACCGTTTAACCAAGGAAAAAGATGGTGTAAATGGTGCAAGAAAGATAACCATAACACCGAATTTTGTAGAAGGAAACCTTCAAACATTGCTGCAATGAAGTCGGGGACTCAAAGATTAAAGGTTAATCCTAAGGGACAGCAGGAACCTTATCACCCCCCCAGTTTGTGAGGATGTTATTTGTAATGGGGTCACCATAAGGTGCCTTTATGATACAGGTTTGGATTATGATTCAGTTGTGAAGTCTAGCCTAGTGGACCCAAGTCAGTATACCACAGAAACAGTGGAAATACAAGGGGCAACTAAGGACATACCACTCATGACACTTCCCATCGCAAGGATAACGGTGAAAACTCGCTATGTGGAAGGAGAAATCAGAGCAGCAGTGATAGATGAACCAATCTACCACCTGATATTGGGGTGTAGATACGTCTTCTTGGGGAATCCCGAGAGACCTGTGATCATGGCGACAGTGCAGACCAGGTCACAGAAGAAGGAGGAAGAAGGTGAACCTATAAATGCTCATCCAGAGGAGATGAGGAAGGCGCAGGCTGAGGACAGGACACTCAAGCCATGTTTTAAAAAATTGCCAAAATGCCACACACCTCCGAGCAAGGGGGAATATTTTATGAAGAACAAACTATTATACAGGAAGGCTGGAACTGGAACAAATGGTCACAACCAGCTGGTTCTTCCCACTTCATATAGGGATAAAGTGATGGAACTCGGGCATGCGATTCCCTTCAGTGGTCACATGGGGATCAGCGCCACAGGACAGCGTATAGCTTGTCATTACTTCTGGCCAGGGATAACGGAGGATATAAAAAGATATGTCAAATCCTGCCCAGAATGTCAAAGGGTAGCTCCAAAGCACTGAACTGCTCCTGCAACTCTAGGGGAAATGCCCATAGTGGAAACACCTTTTGAGAGGGTTGCAGTGGATATTGTGGGACCTCTCACTCGGACCAAAAGGAGGAACAGTTACATTCTTACTCTGGTGGACACTTGTTCTATGCGGGGAGAGGCGGTAGCCCTGCCATCAATTGATTCAAAACATGTAGCAGAGGCACTACTTACAATATTTACCCGATTAGGATTCCCGCATCAAATCTTGACGGATAATGGCTCTCAGTTCAAGGGGAAACTAACGGAAGAAGTTTTTAAGCTATTTCAAGCCAGACACTTTCATTGTAGTCCGTACCATCCGCAAAGGAACGGCCAGGTAGAGAGGTTCAACGGGACTCTCATTTCTATCCTGAGAAAGCTGGCACACGAAAAACCGGATCTGTGGGATCAATTCCTGCCCGCCGCATTGTTTGCGTATCGGGAGGTACCACATAGTTCAACCGGGATGGCTCCCGCAACTCTGCTATTAGGGAGACCAATAAAAGGTCCATTAGAAGCCCTATTAAGGACCTGGACAGATGAGAAGGCGGAAGAGACTGTTACCTCATCTTACCAATACGTGAACGAACTGACCACTCGTTTGAAAGCTGGATGGAAACTGGCAAATGATAATTTGAAACAAGCCAGGAAGAAACATGCAGCATATTTTAATAGGAAGGCAAAGGACAGAGAACTAGCTGTGGGAGAGAAGGTGCTGCTTCTACTACCCGGTAGCCAGAATAAATTACAAATTGGATGGCAAGGTCCATATACGGTTCTAGAGAAGGTGTCTAGAACAAACTATAAAATTGACAAAAAGGGGAAGGAGAAAGTTTATCATGTAAACCTGTTAAAGAAGTATCTGGACAGACCACTCCAGGAAAGCACCCCCTTACTGACCTTAGCTATCGCAACTCAAATGCAAAAGGAACCACTCACCTCACATGAATACCCATTACATCCTTGTGAAACAGCAGCACAGGTAAAAGTCAGTAAGCACCTGACTAAAAACCAGAGGGAGAGAGTTCAACAGGTTCTGGAGGAACATACAGATGTATTAACAGATAAACCAGGCCATACAAATTTGCTACAGTATGACATGAACTGGTAGACTCAAACCCAATCTGTATGAGAGCCTATTCTATTCCGTTCGCGAAGGAGAAGGCATTGAAGGAAGAAATAGATTATTTGTTGAAGGAGGGGATTATTTCACACAGTGAATCATCTTTTAGCTCTAGTGTCGTTTTGTTGAGAAAACCGTCTGGGGAACACAGTCTGTGCATAGATTACAGGAAACTGAATGCTGTCACAGAAGGACAAGTGGATCCATTACCAGACACAAAACAGTTATTTGCCAGACTGAACAAGGCAAAATACTTTTCAAAGGTGGATCTTAGTAAAGGCTATTACCAGATTCCAGTGAAGCCTGAAGTGAGACCTTATTTGGCTTTTAGCACTTCGGATGGACATTATGAATTCAACATGCTACCATTCGGACTGAAAAATGCTCCGAGTGTATTTTCAAGGATGATGCGCAAATTGTTGGATCCCCTGAATAACCCATGTATCACGAATTTCATGGATGATATTCTCGTCGCCACAGAGACATTTGAAGAACACATTGAAGCTCTAGAAATGTTATTTAATAGGCTTAGGGAGGCGAACTTAACTGCTAGGCCAACAAAATGTTGCATTGGATGCAAAGAATTGGAATTCTTGGGACACACTGTATATCAGGGTAGCATGACCCCTGATCCCAAGAACTTGGAAAAACTGCAGAGAGCACCTAGACCACAAACAAAAAAGGACGTGCGATCATTCGTGTCGTTATGCGGATTTTATCAAAAATATATCAAAGATTTTAACTCTATTTGTGCTCCTCTGACTGATCTGACTCGCAAGGGACTTCCAGATAAAATTAATTGGACTGCGCAAAGTGAATTAGCGTTCCAAGACTTAAAGGAAAAACTCACAAGCAAGCCTATTCTCAAACTGCCTGATTTGACACAGGACTTTGTCTTAAGAACCGATGCCAGTAATGTAGGACTCGGAGCGGCTTTGTTGCAAAGATCATCTTCACCTGATGGGGAACTGAAACCAGTCGCTTATGCAAGCCGCAAATTGAATAAGGCGGAACAAGGATACTCCACAAGCGAAAAAGAATGTTTAGCGTTAATCTGGGCAATAAAGAAGTTTCAAATCTATCTGTATGGTAGGACTTTTGTGGTCGAGACGGACCATCAGCCTCTCGTATTCTTATCTCAGGCTAAGCATGAAAACGCAAGATTGCTGAGGTGGTCTTTATTGCCTCAACCTTATCAGTTTAGTATCCAATATATCCCAGGCAAATTGAATGTCGGTGCAGATTTCCTCAGTCGGCACCCCTGTGATCAAAATTAGAGTAATGGTAGGCGTGAGGAGAGATTTTATCTATGTGTATCACTGGTTTTGGAACTTGCCGTAGGCATGTTTTCAAGTGGGGAGATGTGTCATAAAATTAACCGTGATACAACGTTAAAATATCTCCAATGATACAACGTAGGGATAAAAACTAATGCGTAAGCTACTAGAATACATGATCGCCCACGCCGCGGGTCACCACCCGCCATGGAATTTAAATTGTTAGACGTGGAGGCAAAACGTTTACCCTTGGAGCGGGATGAGAACGGAGATCAGAGGAAAAAATATGACTGAAACGTGCTTGAAACTAGCAAGGCTAAAAGGACGCAAATTGGTGGGGCAAGGAAAAAAAATTCACGTCCCCAAGTTGACACAAGGTAAAGAAATCGACAAAAGGGACCTTAGCTATTATACGCAACAGTCATTTCTTGGACGCTTTTGCGATAACTTAGTCCGTTTATTTGAATGCAGTGACGAACGCATTACAAAACCAACTAACCTTGAAAAGTAACTTTTTCTTAATAATGATGTTAGGAATATAAAACCTAGCTGGCCGGATGGCCCATCTTGAGCAGTGAAATAATATGCTTTCATTTATACAGAAGGATAGATAATAAGAAAGATATTGACAAAAGACTGTGTTGTTCATATCAGCGAGCGTCTGCATTGAAACAAAAATGTCCCTAATTTTCAAAAACTGCAGACTTGAGACTCAAAGCGCTAAAATCTAGTTGGTATGAAAGAGAGGGGATGGGCTGGAGAATTGTGGCTAAAAATAACTTTAAAGGCAAAATTGTGTAGGGGAAGGCAGAGTTGGTTCAAAAAACAAGTGTGTTTTTTGTGAAACGCAAGTAGAGACGGACGGACCAACAGACAATAAGGCATACTTGACTGAGGTATGACTGAAATGACTTTTTGGTAGGAGGTTTGAATTTGAAAAGAAAAAGGCGGTGATTGGCCATAGATGAATATATTATCGGCGCTCAGACGCGCATTTTTGCCATTCGTCATAAGTTGTCCTAGTAGACACAGTAAATAATATAGTGGTGTATTCCCAGAAGCAAATTGATATCTTTAGAGGGACGCCATACTAAAGCCAGCAGTTCAGCTAAGTTTTGCTAGCAATTAACTGTGTTCTATATTCATAATTCTGGTAAGACTGAAAGTATTTCTTTGTATATTTTAATATGTGTTTAATGTTTCGAGTGATTTGATACTGCCATATCAAAATCTATCCCTTACAACAAGTAAGGATTCGCTCTAGACCCCCCGCCCCAGTTCAGGGTCTAGAGACAAATAAAATACATAAACTCTAGCAAGGATTATGAAGGACAGATTAAGTGTTGAGATCAGTGGAACATATCACCTATCCTATTCTATGGCAGAAAGCTAATGAACATATTTCAGAATATGTAGTCTGGGAGAACTTATCCTATGTGAAACCAACATGGTAAGATGTGTTGTATGGTCAAAAAGATCTGACCCGTCTATGTGGTGTTGTTGTTGTGTGTAGTGTTGTGTCCAGAAATGGTTTAGAGGATGGAATTCTGACACATGACCAATACTTTATTGCAGAGCTGTGAGTTTTTTATTTGGCACCAATGTGGTGTTAAATGATGAGTTACTAATACAAGAGTGGACCCGTGCGGTTTATATTTTGGCAGAGCAGCCTGATATTGCCCCCAAGCACGGAGAGGTGGGGCCACCAGATCTCAGCACCAGAGCTACACATTCAAGCTACGTGAGCGTCTGGTCTGCTGAGAATTCACCAACTCAACTTATTTTCTAACACACCCATAAAATTTCCATCAAATAACTGGACAATGTGTAGTCGCCATAGACAGGGAGTGATGAGGCCACCCCAACAGCACATCCATTAAGTGTTCTCCCAAATAGATTACAACTAGAAACAGTAGTAATATTAACTAGTCTAGTAACATACATATGTACACACCTTTCATTTATTATGTCATATTCATGCATTTCTTTCATAATTGCAAAACCTTTCATATGTTGTGACCAAAATAAAACCTTGGTTCAGAACAAATAAATTTAAAGAAAATTACTATCCAATTTTACACATCTCGAGTTAGTTCAGTGTGTTATAACATTTTCTTAATATTATTAGTATTGTTAAATATCTGTGTGTGTGTATGTAAACTACCACAACACATTACATATCATTACCCTAGATCTTTAACGTAGCCACATTCATTAGGAAAAAAAAGATAGGTGTGAGGTCGTAGTGGTAGCAAGAAGGGCCTTCTGAAAATTCACAGCTACACTTATCTCAGGAGCCTTCACAGCTGGCCTCATGCATCACATTAAGTAATATCTCAATCATACAATACCATCAATCCACTACATGAACTATTGTGAAGTGCGAATACAAAATGTTAGCAGTCCTTTTCAGGTCTAGACCTGGTCAGGGTTTCATCATGACTGATACTGTTAATCCTATATTAGGGCTGGGTATCAACACTGCACATGTGTTGACAAGGGTTCACTTATTTCTGAATGGCTATTTTGCACTGATATAAATGACGGACTTCGGTCTTTGTTGAAAGAGACGTGCCTTGCCACATGCTGCTAATAATTGTCTCTTGCTGAGTTTGTCTTCGCACATTTTGAGCGCGTAGTCTTATTATGAAGTCCTCTCGTAGTGCAATAGTCCCGTATTTTTAATTAAGGATTGCCTGTCTCCAAGTCTTTCACAAAACTGGCTGTAACATTACCAAGCCTGGTTACAGTAAAATGAGCTCCAGAATTAAATGAACAGTTCAATTTCATTAGAAGCAGATACAGGACAGATGGGAAGCAGAACATCCTGACCACACAACAAATGATGCATATTGCCAGCTTCAGACTCCGCACGGGCCACAACAGATTGAGATGCCGCCTATTCAACAAGCTAAAGATAGGAGCTGCCGATGAGTGTGACTGTGGTACCGATAAAATGACTGCTTAACATCTCCTTCAAAGATGCCCAACGTATGAGGAACGGGGAGGGCACATGTGGCCATCACCAGTGCCGTTTCTGGAAGAGCTCTATGGAGATAGAAATAACCTCAAGCTGACACTGCTTTCTTTGAACATATTCAAGTTGACGTCTGAGTGTGTACGAAGATGAAGAAGAAATGAACAGTTCTGTTAAATCATTTAAGAACGTACAAATGCAAAATTTAAAAAAAAAAACGCTTACTTACTTACTTAGTCGTTCCCCTTCTACCGTGAGGTGTAGAGGTTTGGAACAGAGAGCGCCAGACTATCCTATCGGCTGTCTTCCTCCTGGCCTGGTTCCATTCTAGTCCTCGGTCCTTCAAAGATTGTCTAATGTTGTCCTCCCAGCGGATTCTGGGTCGTCCTCGGGGTCTGGATCCGTGGCTCTTTGTTTCCCATGCTTTCGTGGTATCCGATCTTCTCCCATTCTGCAGACATGGCCAAACCATCTTAATTGGGACTGTTCTACTTGGGTCTGCAGGGGGTAGGATTTAAGGCCTTGACGTATCGTCTGATTGCGTACCATGTCTCTTCGTGTTACTTCAACCACCTTCCTCAGATACCTCATTTCTGAGGTTTGGATCTGGCTTTTATGGGTTAAAAAAACCCGCACACTATTAAAATTCGAGTTTCCCTTAAAGTTCTTCTTCTTCTTCTTCTTCTTCTTCTTCTTCTTCTTCTTCTTCTTCTTCTTCTTCTTCTTCTTCTTCTTCTTCTTCTTCTTCTTCTTCTGCGTTCGTCCTGAAAAGGACGTTTGGTACGTTGTGTCGCCCTTTACAGCAAAGCTGAGATATTTGCGCCTTTCGGCCCGACACATCCGGTTTCAGCATGGCATTTTTGGGACCGGGTTAGCCTTCCCTCTTCGATCCCTACTCTCTCAGCCAGACTGCAGTGATGCAGCCTGTTTCCAGGACCACCACTTGGAGGTGGAGTAGAGTCTTGGTCAGTTCTGGTTCGCTGACCCTGACGCAAGCTGTCAAGCTATGGATCGCTGGCTGCATTTATCACTGTTGCTGCGTCTTCGGTCCCTTAAAGCTCAATATCAGATAGGGGAAGTTCTAAGAAGTTAAATTACACTTTTCTGTCTTTGTTATTCATTTCTCTCGTTTTTGCGTTTTGTTTTCCTGGTGAACGCTTAACCAACGGGCACTTCAGATCTTTAGTTGGTATTACTTGGTAAAATATTTGTTTGCAACTTTTACCGGAACTGGCAACACACTATTTGTTAAACAAATAGCTACAGATACTACTGCTGTTAGAGCACAGGAATACTTCCGTTCAGTCTTCCCGCAAGATGACCAGCTGCAGGGGTGGATCCAGAGGCGGATCTACTACGGAGCCAGTAAACCTTGAGCTTCAGGACCCCCAAGTTTAAGCTTCCAGTTTTCTCTAAAATACGTTTCTTTGTCATTCCCGAACACGTATTAAAAAAAAAAATTAAAACATTTTTTTTTTAAAAATGTCCCTCCAAGAGTTCAAGCTTCTGGGTCAGCAAAATATAGATCCGTCACTGGGTGGATCCAAGTTCCATCTGGAGCTAAAAGGGAAATGAACAATTGAAATGTTATCAATATTAATGTAGGCTTGCGCTATCATTCTTACTCTTTCTGTCTGCCTATCTACTTTGACGTCTTCTTTGCAGTTCGGTGTGACATTTTCCAAATGTCAACGCTTTATTCTTCTTCCTCTCAGTTTTTTTTCCTATGTTTTTCAAACGAACAAATAGTTTGAGACCCGTGTAGTTGTCGGGGTATCAATCACAGTAAAAACATACCAAAATTAACAGGACAACTGCACCCTCATGCACGTTTTACGAGGCAACAAATGTGATGTTGTGCATAGAGCTGGTACTTTATCATGTGAAACACGTTGCTACAGACACCACAGCTACAGGAGTATTTACTATGATGGAGGCTTATTGCAATATGGACAACATCTGCAGTGGTGACTCGAAGCTCTGTAAGGAGAGAAAAGGTAGATGGATACATAAAACAATTTGAGTCTATATTATATTTTTAAAAACGAACATAGCGAAGTGCGTCCCTGCTGGGTTTAACGTTGTAGAAAAAAACTACCTCACGCTACGTCTATTTTAAGAACATTCTAAAACGGCAGGTTTGAAAAAAATAAATAAATAAAAGCAAATCGTCAGACAATTTTCTGATAAGTTTTGGTATTTGACATATGTATGAAGCTCTGAGGAAATCACACTAAACATATGAATGTTCTTGTTTTAGTTAATTATACGTTATAGCAGTGCATGTTTAAACATTTTAAAATATAACAGAAATGTAAATACAATCTAACTTGCGTTGTTTTAGTAAATATTAGTGAATGTTACATTTTGTACCACATAAAATGCAGGATAAAAAATATCTCAATTTGTAATCGCGCTTGAGAACTTTAGAAGCTGACTCTTTCTGTTATGCCGGTCACTCTGTGAAGTGGGCTCCGTAAGGATATAGAATTACATGTAAAGAGATTGCCCCTGTTGTGTGAAGATATAGAAACCGTGGAAGACGGGCTAGTGTAGCAGAAGGTAATCAGGTCGAGGTATCAGTGTTTCTTGACCTTTTTTTGTGGCCATGTACCCCTTTCATTGTCCGTTGAAGGCTACGAACCCCTTTGATTGTTTGATGAAGGCTATAAACACCTTCTTGGGAATAAATGTACATAAAAGCATAAAGAAGAAACTTTACATTTTAAACGTTAGGTTATGTACACGGACCCCATATAATCAATTCATGGACCCCCCCCCCCCCCCCCCCCCCCCCCCACCCCCCCCCCCCCTCCTCCCCCCTCCCCCCCCCCCCCCCCCCCCCCCCCCCCCCCCCCCCCCCCCCCCCCCCCCCCCCTCACCCACCCCAAGTGGCCTCCCCCCCCCCCCCCCCCCCCCCCCCCCCTCCTCTCTTTTACTCAAACCACAGGTTAAGAAACCCTCTGCTAATATGGAGAATTCACAGCAGAATACTCAGAGCCTTCAAGGGCATTTTCCCAGGTTGTGCGAGGTCTCGAGATGGCTCTCCCCCCCCCCCCCTCGCCCCGCCCGGACAGTACTGTATGTAATTTTAAGAGATTCAATTTCATGCTATTAAGTTAGTTCGATCACACTGTAATTTCCACAAGTGATGTTCACTGTAATATTTTGCTTAAAAAAATATTAATTCATGTGTTAAATTTTTAACCAACAGAAGATAGTGGTCTGATACCACATCTGCTCCTCTACATATTTTTACATCATGTAATGATGACCTAAACTTCTTACTTATGCATATGTGATCAATCTGGTTCTCAGTTATGTGGTCTGGTGATATCCATGTTGCTTAAAACGCAAGAAATTTACAACAGTATATAGCTATAGACAACAGTACAATCTGGGATATCTAAGAAATCAGGAAATAAGAGAAAAGTTTTCTATCACAGTATCACAAATACCAAGTACTCCATCAGCTGGTAGATTAAGCAGATACGGAAGACCAGTGGCAACAAGTAAAAAATATATGGAACGAGACATGTGAAGAAGTACTGAGAAAAAGAGAACGTCAGCACAAAGCATGGATAACAACAGAAACCATTAGCAAGATAGAAGACACGAAAAACAAGAAAACAGATTTAAACAGAAGCAAAACCAGAAGCTCCAAAGCTAAGGCTCATGAAGTGTACATAGAAGCAAACAAAGAAGTAAGAAGAAACATAAAAAGAGACAAGAGGAAATATTTTGAAGAGTTGGCTAGGGAATCAGAGGAAGCTGCAGCCAAATCAAATACGAGTGACCTGTACAAAAACACAAAAAAAGCTAACAGGGAGATATAAGCAATCAAATTGCCTCATAAAAGATAAGAATGGAAAATTGCTTAGTAAAATACAAGAACAAATGAAGAGATGGACAGAACATTTTGAGGAACTTCTCAATAGACCAGCTCCAACTAATCCCCCAGACATCCAGCCAGCAGAAGAGGAGCTACAAATCAGCTGTGAACGACCAAGTAGAGAAGAAATAAAGAAAGCCATAAAGCTTCTGAAAGATGGAACAGCAACTGGTCCAGATGGCATTCCAGCAGAGGCCACCAAAACAGATATTGATACATCTACACAGATATTATAAAAACTACTTGGCAAAGTCTGGGAGAGAGAGGAAATACCAGCAAAATGGAAGGAAGGTTATCTGGTCATGTTGCCTAAGAAGGGAAATTTACAAGAGTGCACAAATTATAGAGAAGTAATCTTACTATCAGTGCCAGGAAAATTATTAAACAGAATCATCCTTGAGAGACTAAAAAAAGAGTCCATAGACAAGCAACTGAGCGATGAACAAGTAGGTTTTCGACAAATCAGATCATGTACAGACCAAATAGCAACATTGAGAATAATAGTTGAACAAAGTCTGAAATGGAATTCACCGCTTTACATCGGATTCGTGGACTTTGAAAAGGCATTTGACTGTGTAGATAGATAATCACTTTGGAAACTAATGAGGCATTACGGAGTTCCCATGAAGATCATTAACTTAATAAGGAAGACTATGAAGACATGACATGCAGAGTTCTTCATGAAGGACAAATTACAGAACCGTTTAGGATAAGAACGGGAGTGAGACAGGCTTGTCTCCATTTATTTTCTTACTAGTAATAGATTGGGTTATGAAAACATCGACATCACACAACAGAAGTGGAATCCAGTGGAAACTGACTAAACAGCTTGATGATCTGGATTTTGCAGATGACTTAGCTCTTCTGTCCCATAAACACAATCAGATGCAAGAGAAAATGAAAATTGTCGATGAGAGGTCACAACAAGTGGGCCTGAAAATACACAGGGAAAAGACAAAGATTATGAGAATAAATGCAAGAAATGATAACAAGATTGAACTTGAAGAAACACCACTAAAGGATGAGGAATCGTACTCATATCTTGGTAGTAATATAGACAAAGTTGGAGGGACAGACAATGATATCAAAATAAGAATACAAAAAGCAAGAGGCGCTTTCATTGAAATGGGAAACATATGGAGGTCAAGAGAAATCAATTCCAACATGAAAATAAGAACCATAAACTCAAATGTGAAGTCAGTCCTATTGTATGGCTCTGAGACATGGAGAACAACAAAAACAAAAACTAAAAAGCTACAAACTTTTATAAACGGGTGCTTGCGTAGAATAGAAGGACTGAAATGGTATGACAAAGTCACAAAGATGGAATTGGTGACAAGAACCAGACATGTACCAGTGGAACCAGAGTTGAGAAGAAGACGCTGGCAATGAATAGGATACACATTGAGGAAACCTGTTGATAGCATTACAAGGCAGTCCTTGTTCTGGAACCCACAGGGAAAGAGAACGAACAAACGAACGAAATCTTTATTTCATCACGGTAAAGAAATAGGCACAACTGCCTTTTTACATTTCTTCCCTGCAATACAATTTTCAGCGTTTTACAAATTAAAATTAAAATATTAACAACTTCAGACAGGATTAATTAATATTATCATCACAATCAGAAACTGAGCATACACAGGTACATTTACTCATAGTCATTCACGCACATAGAGAGAGGGGGATAGAGAGAGGGAGAGAGAGCAATAAAGCTACTTAATATAACAAATTCAATTGAAAATTGAAAAAAATTACAACGACAGTTAAATGCTCATGGAAACGTTGAAATAACTGAAACAGAGTCACAGTGACTGATAATTTATTTTACCATTCCGTTCTATATGTTATTACTTTTTTAATGTCCTGGTTTCCTCGTCATTTGTATTCTTCTTTTCTTTCATTCTTCACCTTCGCAAACCCCACCCGAGGTTTGTTTACGTTCTGGCTGGCCTTCAGTAATAAATTCCTACAGCGGTCAGCGAACGGTAACGTTACATCAACGCACCTTTAGTTCGTTTGACCAGAGAAACATTTCTGTTACGCTTAGAGTGTTTGAACGAGCGAAAGAGTTTCTGTGAAAGAAACGGCTCGTTAGCAGGGACCAATCTTCTGAGGTCGGTAAACGAGTTTGATCTTCAATTCATGAGAGATTTGTTGTGGCCCCTGAACATAATATTATGCATCGCCGATCTGGGGAACTTTCGCAAGGGGTCTGTTGTCTTTGATGTAGTCTCTAGAGAAACCTCTGTCTTACTCTTTATTACGCATTACGCCAATACATCTGTAGAATCAGGCTATGCACTTGTCCCGGGTAGCGTTGTTTGTAACTATAAGACTTGAGAATTTTAATACGTCAAACACACTCGTAGATGTTTCCTGCCCGAGATAGACCCTTATTGAAATAAGGCAAACATTAACACAGAACTAAATGTTTTTGCCTATTTCTTGGCATTTTCGTGGGGTGAGTTGACATATCTTATTAATATATAAATATTCATGTTAGCTTTTTATATATCTGATAGGAATGAGACGTGAATTCATTTCTGAGGACTTCTCCTAGTAATTTAGTTCAGTGATAATGTAGCGCTGTCTACTGCCTTAGTTAAGTGGTGCTTAAACAGAAGGTTTATAATGGGTTAAATGATAGACTTACAATAACAGACACTCACTAGGCGTAGAATCAGTCCACAGATGCTTATCATGGGTTAAGAATAGGCTAATTAACTGTCATTTCTGTAAGATAATGTCAGAGGTGTGGATTGTTCACTTAAAACTGAATAGTGAGATACAGGCACTTAAACACTGAATTATAGGAGATAGTCGCTTATTCCTTTTTGATAGAAACTTCTAGTGGCAGGGTGGAATCATGATATGCTTATTTGTGTAGCTAGGCACTAGTCTATAACTTTCACAGAAAGTAGTCACCAGCCATGGAAAACATTTTATCCTATGATTCAGTCACAACTGTATTATTATAGCTAGAACATTGCATTTTCTATGTATTCATTTGTGGAATGTTAATTTTTCCCCAAAGGGACATACGACTTATTTGTGTAATGTCAAATGCTGTAATCTGTTTATGTAAATTCACTCAATGTTGTAAGATGAATAGAATCCATTCAACTGTAACTACAAGGTTAGGTTTCCTGTATGTTTAGTTGGAAGAAGAGGAGTAGTTTTTGCTGTCAGAACATTTACTGACAGGTACCTGGGTGTACAAAATATATTAAGCCTATGCGGGCACATGCAGATAATTGATAGAGTGGAAGGAGCGGAGCATAACTATGTTATATAACATTAGTGTGATTTTGTTGTTGCTTAATGTAAAGGGTGTCTCTTTTGGGGCTCAGTTTCAGGGATACCGAATCGCTAGAGCAAGATTCCAGTCAGGCAAAGAACGTCCCATTCTCTTCATTCTAGAGGGTTTCTGAGTAACTCCTAGCATTTACGAGTTGTCAACCCCAAATACCTGAACCAAAACTCGTTGTCAACGCCAAGTTAAGCTCACGCAGTGCAACGAGCCAACGCTAAATCTGAAATCATCTATTGCAGTAGTAGTTTCCTACTCGCCTATTGGATTACCAGTCAGAGCAATGCGGCTTCCAGCATATCAATTAGCCAAGCATGTCTATAGTAGAATTTTAATCACCAGCCTTTGTGTGCCTAAACGGGGCACTCAGTCAAGCCACAGTCAAGCAAGCCCAAACTGGATTTAATGCCAAGCAAGCAATAGCGCCGGATAAGAGTGCCTGGGACGCTTTATCCCCAAATAGATTCGTCTGGTGTAATCCTGGGTTATGTAAAACCTCGCACTTAGGAGCGGCCAGCCAAAGATAGACAGAGTTCCAGCCCCCCTCACGCAATTAGAGGTCACCAAAGTTAGCACCAACAAGGAAAGTTTTACAGGTCAATTCCATCACCCATGGAGTATATATTTACGTAAAGACACTTTCTGGAGCTGGCACATTTGGTCCCACGAAAGCGGACAGACTGACACGCAGTTTATTCATTTGGTAAACCAGAGGTAAATAGAGTCTTCCAGCCCACCTCGCGCAATTAGAGGTCACCAATGATAGCATTTACAGGAAAGTTTTACAGGTCAATTCCATCACCCATGGCGTATATATTTACGTAAAGATACTTTCTTGAACTATTACATTTGGTCCCACGAAAGCGGACGGACTGACAATCAGTTTATTCATTTCTCTGTGTTCTACAGTTTTATGACTGGTGGTGTGTGTGTTTGTGGGTGTGTATTTGCATATTTGTGGTTATTGATGATTATTGATGACGATTGATGATTATTGAGATTATTGACGATTTTTTGATGTAATTTATGTTGTGATGAAATGCATTATTTTCATACATGCTTCTTCATTTAATAAAGTTTACACAGTTATTAATGCGCTGTTCACGACCCTTCCATCCATAATTTAAATTTTTCAGCTCTTTGCTATACTCTCTGTGTATGATTAAGAGAAAAGAGTGAGAGCAGGAGGTGCTTAGACAGTATAAGTGAGTTGAGGGCTAGGAGAGAGTGATAACTTTAATAAATCTTCTCCAGGTTTGTCTCAAGTCCATCTCCTATTACACTTTATCTATGTGTAATCTATAACTCTGTCAGTCCAATATCCCTTGTCGATTTTCACTACTATTGTCCAACTCGACAAATACTCTACACTCTAACTCAACCACGACAGAGAGGCAGAGATAGACCAAAAAACACACGAGAAGAGAGCTGAAGAGAGAAGTGAAAATGATGAGGAAAACATGGAAAGAACTCGAGTGGATGGCACGGAACAGGAAGACTTGGCATATGTTTGTTGAAGGCCTATGCTCCTCGGGGAGATAAAGGGTATTGATTGATGATTGTTCTATTTTATTGTTGGTCATTTTTTTCTTTACTGATGTAGAGTTACAGATGGGCGTCCAAAGTGCTGTATTTGAAAAAAAAGGAATAATATAGATATACCTTGTATTGGAAAAAAATCAGTGTCAAGTAAGCAAATAATTCTTTACTGTGAAAAATTGCTTCACTTTTCTTGTTCTGTTTAAAATGTAATACATTTTTATAATTTTATAAATTTCGACGCACCGCCCCAGTATTCCACAAAATGACGTCCAAGATTTTACAATATTCATAAATACGTTCTAGCACAGAACTGAAGGATTACAATGGTATGAGAAGGTCACTAATGGAACTAATGGAAAGAGCCAGACAAACACCAGTTGTTGTTGTTGTTTAACTAGGTGTCGTAAATTTATTTGAGAGAATTCTATGATCTAGTGGTCATGTTTAGAGTGTAGAGTGATGGTGAAGGCTCTGTGATAGATAAGGGTTAGAAAGTAAATAGTTGATTCACAGAGTGCTGGGGAGAGTAAGGACAGACTCTTTTACGACAATCGTTCCTCTCAATCTTCTCCTCAAACTCTCCTGGTCAAACAATTATTTGCTACTTTCCAGACACACATCTGCGATCACACTGATTTGGTGCTTCAAACACACAGACGCACGTGAATACAAACTATGAATATAACAGATATGGGGTAATTGTGGGCTTGGGCCTTCCAACACAATACTAGAAGTTTTATACTGTTTATTTATCACTAAGAATCAAATCACAACATTAATCATTTGACAAGCAAAAATCATAGTTTACAGAAATAAAATACAAATGACAAGATTGGGGTGGGGGGGGGGGGGGAGATGAAGATTGATATCCCATATGCCCTTCCCTCTTGTACAGACAAATGAAAAGGAACACAGTCCAAATGACAGGTAGTTAACAGAAATAGATAAGTTAACCCAACAGTGGATTAATCTATCCTGAAAAGAGGGATTAGGAAACTAGTCCTATTATCCTTAAATGGTTTTCCTTCTACTAATTAGTTTAGGAAGGGGAAATAACGGAGTTAAGAAATCCCACTTATAAAGTGAACAATACGAGGAATAAAATAACAAAGTGTCTACCAGGTACAGCAATTAAAATAGTTGCACATAAAACTCATTCAGTCATGCGCGCTCGTGCTGGCCAACACACAAACTCTCACACAGACTTACCGATCTTGGAATCAGGCACTCCATAGAATTATACAAAAACCATCAATTAACACTTGACATGTGAAAGTGTCTGTTACTTCGATGTCCAGCCCCAGATGTAGCGAGGTTGGCTGGTAGCAAATGTTCTCACTTATCGCCGGACGTAAAGCCTAAGTGTTCTTGTGTTTTATTCTATAAGAAGAGTCTATGGGATGGCACTGTCACAGTTAGATACAGGTGAGAATGGGGTGTGGTTTGCTCAGATTTCGCCACTGGTGGGGAAACTTCTTAAATGAGATGACAACAACTGACCAGTGCGGTATGGTTTGAATCCAATAAGGAAAAACTAGGCACAGTCACAGATCAGGTAAATATGTACTCTCTCTCTCTCAGTAGCAGTAAACTAATAAAAAGCTCTAGCAATTGTTCTTCTTCCAGTTACAACTTAATTTGCTTGATGATGTGTTAAATTTGTCTTTGGGTGTGCTTTCTTTCTTATAATTTAGATAGCGGAATCCCCAACATAGGATCGCCTCAAAGATTAAAATTTAAACAGTCTCAACATGTTCTGGAGGGGTTTAAGAACTGAGTCTGGGAGACTCTATACCAGGATTTTCTTGCTGGGATCGCAAAGGTTGTGATACACCCTATATGAAAGATAAAACATGTAATCATACCGAAAAATCAAATAACATTCTAAAGCGCGATAAATTTACAGTTAACTATTTATGCACTCGCGTCTTTAATCATATAAATTCAAGAAGAACTCCCCGCAAGTTTAATAGTTAAAACACACACACACACACGAGAAAGAGAGAGAGAGAGAGAGAGAGAGAGAGAGAGAGAGAGAGAGAGAGAGAGAGAAAGAGATGTCTTAAAAAAGGGAAAATAAAACACGAAAACATCTGGTAGAATACAAGTTGCAGCTAGACTTCCAGTGAGACTGTCTTATTTCAGTGGCGTGCCAGCAGCCCTTTTCTGAGCTTCATTAAGTTAACGAACAAGAATCCTATTGCTGATTTGACGATTGGGCGTATCCACGGGAGCAAAGATTGCTCACCAGAAGAGATTGGACTGTGGGAACGGCGACACAAGTTCACTGCTAACGCAGGCATTGCCATGGCTCATTTACCTGCCAGCAATTACCATTCATGTGGCACGGTGTATTCCAGTTTTGGTCTCTGTACCATTTTGGAAAATGATGAGGTTACTCCTCATGATGATGATCACAGTGAAATCATATTTGATTTTTCTGTAAGGAAGGGCCTTAACTCTACATGTACAGCAGTTGTCACACGGTTTGACAATGATGTACCTACATCTTATGATGTACCTATACATAATTACACCTCTTTGGTAACTACAACCTTGCATACAAACGTTTTCTTATACTTGTGGCCTCTGATCACTGGAAAGCTATTTTCATCTCTTCTAATATGCACCCATGTAATTAAGAACTTGGTTTTTCTCAATTACTACCATTTTCTTCGTAGAACGTTTTTGGTTATTTTGTTCATGTTTGCGTTTACTTCCATGTCTTATGCTAATGACAATGGTCATTCGGCATTGATGGTTCATCCCACCAATGACATGTCTATGACTTTCATATCACAACCTGTGATGACTCAGCAAGCTCGGTGATCTTTTCTTACTGTTGCTGTAATCTTTGACGGAGTTTCATACGTCGATTTATTGGTTGTATGTTTTTCACCCTGGTCAAAGTTGGGTAACAATGTCTTAACTTTGCTGTGTCAGGTTGATTAGGGGTTATCTCCCTTTTTGGCTCATTCATTGGGTTTGACCTTTCGGGTCAAAGGTAAACAGTTCTGGGCTATGTGCCATGCGCAGTTGTTGCGCGCTAAATTAGACTTCCGTCAGGTAGAGATGCGTACTGGCTTCTGTGGGACGTGAATGTCCGTTGTATTTTGGGGAAGGAAAATCTTCGAAGTGACTGCGTTGTCAGTTTTCCCCAGTGATTTACTGTACGTCAGGAATGACGACAGTGTTGTTTCTTGTGTTCTGAGGATTCGTTTCAAGGTAACACCGACTTTATCATTAGTATGCATTCGGTTGCAGAATTTGTTAAAGGATTACCTAGCGGTGAGAACAGCTCACAGTTCCTGTAATGCAGAACCTATATTTTGTGCTCGAGGTAGCCATTTAAGACTATTCGTCTTCATTCGATCAGAAGTCCAGTGATGAAGTTATATATAGTGGAAACCGCAGGTTGGTGGTATACTTATACAAACATTATAGCAGGGTTTATGCAACCTGCTTAATGAAGAATACACAGCTGACGTCATATCGAGGCTCTGTGTAATGGCCACTATTCTACCGCATGAAAAGATGTAACTGGCGTGTTATGCCAAGTTGAACGACGGCCCTGGTAATAGGATTACATGTGTTAAGGGCTCGTCCTTTGTATGACGGAGTTATTAAGGTATCTGACGCGTTCAGTCAGGGATACCAAAGCGGCATTATGAACTGTACATTAAAGAACATATCACTATTGACAATGCCCACATATTGAATGTTCACCAGCCTTAGAATGCCTGATATGTACCAAGCGATTTCAATTAACATGATGTACATGATCCTGTTTACATTGACTGTTCCTGTGTGATTCTACTGTTAGTCCTGTGAATAAATGTATGAACTGTCACCAGTAGTTTCAACCATCATTGGCTTCAGTACGAGTGTGACTGGGTGTATTGTGTAACTATATATGAGCCTAAACGCATTCGCGACTAAAAACCCATGTCTCATATCATCATCATCATCGTAGAAGGACCATGTATGCTGTCAGCGTGAGTGACCCAGATCTTCACCGCACCATTACACTGTTCAGGTGACATCAACACGCATACCTGGCCAACTACACATCAACATTTGCATCACGTATAAAAAACCAATTAATATTTCTGGTAGGCCAGTTCCGTGGGCTTTTCGGCTTCAATTTTGGTTTTGGCTACAGATTGGAATGATCAAGGTTGACAGCTAATAAATAACATACATCCGTAGTACTCTACATTTCCAAGTTTTGGCTACACAGGACAGTAGAAATAGGTCATCGACTGTTGATCCACATAAACAGCGTTAGCATCTATGTGATAATGCTACATGAACCACAGTTGGTACAAGTACTGGAGTTAGCATCTAGGCAATATTGCTACGTGGACCACAGCTGCACACAAGTCGATTCCTTTTTGTAAACAGTACCGCTGGTTGTTTACACGTTACAGTCAACAGACTCTTCAACGTCTGAGCGTTCAAGTCACGTAGTTCGAGGTCAAGTGCTTTTTGGTAAACAGTACCGTCTACGAACTTTTTCAACATTGGGCCTCAAGTCTCAACTATTTGTCGAGAAGGTCATAGTGACTTTATGTTCCTGGAGACCACTACATGTTATTGTGGATCTAACAATCATTGCGCGCTTGACATTGTACTCCCTTGTTGACAAAGAGCAAGGGAGTTACTATACTGTTATTTGTAACTGAACTTTGTTTGCAACACATTTCATTATATGCAATTTATGTTACTTGTAATATTGTTGTGTATTTTTCTGGTGTCTTCAGCGGGCTGGTTGGGAAAGGTGACTCCTTTAGATAATACCACGTAACAGAGGTTGTCTATTGAGAGCGTTTTCTGTAGGGACTGCAAATTTCCTTAATTGGGATTTTCTAGCGACAATTGTTGCTATTTACGTTTAGTTGTGACGTAGTGTACCTTTTCGTTGTTGTTGTAATATTTTTTCTGTTCTTTACTTTTGATTTGATTCGTTTGTATTTGTCTGCCTCTCCTTCCTTTCGTTTATTTCTTTACACCTTTTTTGTTTATAACAGTGTTGCCATTTGTCTTGTTTACTTTTCGCAGTCATCATTACACATTTTGTAACATTTTCCTTAGTTTTGCTGTATTGTTTATTTGACTTCTGCGAACGTTTTCGGTTGTTGTTCTGTATCTTTGACCTTGTATTTATTATGGTCATACACAGTCTACATACATATACTTGGTCATGTATTATTATTTTTATTATTATTATTAATATGATACACTCTTCAGATAGAGATTATTGATAGAATATTATTATAAAGAAACAAGGTAACCATACAAGGTCTTTGACTAAGACTTGTCTCTCAAAGAGAGTGAAATAAACTGAAGCGAGTATACAGGTCTAATATTAAAGACTTGTCTCCCATTGAAGTGGGATAAGGTAATTTATTTAATTTTTCAGGTTACTGATCTTATTAGACTGAATGTCTTCACTGGAATACTTCATTGGACAAGGGAAATCCCTTGGCAAGTCTGGTAAAGAATTAGAAGAATTCGCGACTGCTCAATTCGCCATGGTATTAAAGTCAGAAGAAAAGAGACAAAAAGAGGAAAATAAATTGAAAGCAGAAACTGAACAAAAGAAAGCAGAAGCTGAGCAAAATAAGATAGATGCTGAGAATTTAAGATTGCAGATGCAAGCTGAACAAAAGAAGATAGATGCTGAGAGTTTAAGGTTGCAAATAAAAGCTGATGAAAGAAAATTCCAGATGGAAATGGAAAAACAAAAAAATGAAGCAGAGGAGAGAAAATTTCAAGCTGCTGCAGAGGAAAGAAAACTTCAAGCTGCTGCAGAGGAAAGAAAACTTCAAGCTGCTGCAGAGGAAAGAAAATTTCAAGCTGCTGCAGAGGAAAGAAAACTTCATGCAGAGGAAAAAAAACTTCAAGCTGCTGGTGAAGAAAGAAAACTTCAAGCTGCTGCAGAGGAAAGAAAATTTCAAGCTGCTGCTGAAGAGAGAAAACTTCAGGCAGAGGCGGAAAATAGAAGATTGGATAGGGAAGCCGAGGAAAGGAAAGAGAAACAGAAAATGGAATATGAGGAAAGACTCGCAACTTTGGAATTAGAGAAATTGAAGGTGACAAATATGGGTGCTCATCAAGCAACTTTGGGTACGACAAAGGAGTTTGCTAGTAAGATCAAATTACCTCATTTCAATCCTTTAAAGGACGACATAGCGGATTATCTGGATAGATTCCAATTTTTATGCGATACGCATAAGATAAAAAAAGAAAAATATGTCGAACAACTGATGGAATTTTTTACAGGTGAAACAGTGACTACTCTTATGACAATAGAAGAACATATCAGAACTAATTATGATGTTGTCAGAGCAGCATTACTAAAAATATATCAACTAAAAGAAGAAGATTATCGTCTTCGTTTTAGGACAATGTTGCCAGAAAATGGAGTAGATTTCTCTGATTTTATTACAAACATACGTCGTACATTTACACGATGGATTGAGTTGTCTCAAACTGAGAAAACATATGAAGGCCTAATGGACTTATTACTTCGAGACAAAGTTTTGTCATCTGTTATTGATTCTTTCCTTGCATTTCTTCATGAGCGTAAGCCCAAAAACTTAAAAGACATGGAGGAATACTGTTGCCAGTATGCCACCGCGCATCCCCATGCTACAGTTAGCAATTCTAAAGTGAAAGAAGGGTTGCCAGTTGCTTCGGCAGCACCATATGGCCCTAATTTCAATAAGCAATTTCAGTGTGCTCAACAAAACTGGAATAGGAAAAGTAATCAGAATTATACTCATAAGCAGAGTAATCCAACATATTGAGGTTCTTCTTCTAAGAACTGGAGACGAGATGGTAGTTCTCGTAATTTTGATGGTAATAATTTTAGACACTATCGCAAACGTTATCACAATAAAAACTATCCGAGCTTCTCTGCTCGAGATAATCATTCTCGACGTCAAGAATATGATGATGGTGGTTATGGAAACCGGGATTCAAACCGGAATGATGATTACAGTAGGCAGTATGATAACAATTACAGGGGAAATGATAATCGAAGTAGACCTAGATGTAACAAAAGGAAAGCTTACCAACAGGCAAACTCTCCACAACAAGAGTTTAATGGAGCCTGTAATCAATCAAATGATAGTGGGAACTCTAATGCTATCACTGGTTGTGCTTTCGATTTTAGGAGAGCAACTGAATGCCCCCAATGCTCAACATTGTTCGAGCCATCGTCTGTATCTACCTTAATTTGCGGTCACCCTCTTCCCGCTCTTCCTGCTACAGTTGCGCATGATGGGAGAGGATCTCTCATCTTGCATAAAGGTCTAGTGAATGATAGTCAAGTCTCAGTGCTTTTTTATTCTGGATGTACTACTGTCTGGGTTAGGCAGTCTCTGATAGATCCTCTCTGTTACACGGGAAAGGTGGTCAAATGTGTTATATTTGGGGGTACCATGGAAAAATATCCTACTGCTGTCATTAGCATTGATGCTCCCTTCTTTACAGGAGATGTCCACGCATGTCTTCTTCCTAATCCTATTTCGGATATTATTATTCGGTCGTATTCAGGGGGTTAAGGAATGCACCCCGCAACAAATTTCTAGTTGGGAGGAACAAAATATCCAAACGGTCAATGCAGTTGTAACAAGAGCCCAAGCTCTTATCCCTCCAACTTCATCTGATGATAATAATGGAGTTGATAGCCAAGACGATCACTTGGCGATTTCGGAAGAAGAGGACAGAAGGTGGAAGATCCTTCGATTTAAATTTTTTTGTGTCTATTATGGTTCCTTCTCCGCAAATTGTTTTCGGTAAGGGAACTGATTCCTAAGTTCCTGTAGAATACGGGGTCAATCACAGATATTGTATGGGTCACTACTAAGAGAAGTTGGTATATGTGGTACGATATTGGTACTAACACTCGTGTCACAAGTTGAGTATGCATTTTTTTTTTATTTTTGGGTAAAGGGATCTTAGTGCCTAAAGTGTATGAGAGCCGTAATGTCTTTCAACATGCACACCGATTCTCAGAGGGCGCTGGGATTATCAACATTGAATGGGTTTTTTTCCACCAACTTAAGATACTATGTAGTCCGTATAATCTTTCTTGTTGGCCATGTCGTGAAAAGACTTAGAGGTGGAACCGTGACGAATAATATTCTAGCCGACGGATTGTGCGTCAATGTCTAGTGTCCAGTAGACGATGCACGAGTCAGGCTAGAGGTTCTATCACGCTGCAACCTATTTTCACCGACTGGCCCTCTTTGATAGTATTCCTAAGAGGGCCGTGGGGTGAGGAAAGTAGCAATGGCAGGGTAGATGTGTCAGACATTATGAGGCCCTTTTACGATTAAGTCCTGCAATTAGTGTTGGACATGACAATTTAAAGTCCTTACTAGCGTGGACATGTGCCACGCGTTGGCCAGAGGCTAAGTCCTACTAAAAAGGCGTAACGACAACTAGTCGATATTGGCTCGCAGATGCTCTACGTGAGAGGCTCATATTGAGTTCATCGTCTGGGAATTCCCGGAGACAATTTAACTGTCAGACCCACGTGCACTTAATAACCCAAGCTATTGATCGTTGGTCACTATGTCTCCAGGTAAGGCGTTACTGCTGGACATTAAAAGGTCCTCTCAGTAAGTAAAGTTACATCAGCAATGTCCAATGACCAATGGATTTGGTTTGAACGTATCTTAATAGGACACTTGCGTATAGAACTTACGTGTGGCAAGATAACGCATGATCATCCTGATGAGTGGGAATGATCCTGAGTAGGTGCCATGCTTTGCAGCGGTCCCCTGACTGGACGTAATGGTGATGCTTATAGAGAAGGTTTCCCAACGACATACATGTGGAGTTGATCATAGACCTTTTGTCACACAAGAAAACTTGTCCTTTGGCGGCGTCAAGACCTTACTGGGCGGGGTGTGAGTAGAGAGAGAGAGGATCCTTGCGTACACGATCTGATCAGGGGATACCTCTGATATGAGGGGGGGTGAGTACACAATCGGTCATATGAGCGATGTCGATTTGCTCTTAGCTAGAGAAAAAATTTATCGAATGTCTTGGGGATGCAGAGTGCTGTACCGTCATCATCAAATATGCTGCCTAAAGAAAAGTAGACGAATTGTTCGCCTAAGTAATGAAAAACGCCTAGAGAGATGAGTAAGTGACTTTGTCTGACAGTGAATGCGATGACTTCCCTTGAGATAGGTAGCGTAGACTTGTCCTTGGAAAGGACCATTGGTATAGTGTTAAAATTTGAAATCGACTAAGAATTTTCTAGGGATTTAGAACTGTGGAAAGGTCCATATGCTAAATAGCCTCCTAAGGAGGTAGTTAGTCGTGATGTAGATAAGTGCTTGAACGGATTTGTTTGGGGGAGGCAAGAGCTTGAGAAGTTTAGATCTAAAGTGGGCCTAGGAGGAGTCAAGGTATAAGGAATATGCTTGACGATGTGTGTTATAATTAATAAAGGTTAATAGACTAAAATGGTAGTTACAGCCCATATTACAGTTGGATAACTATCAGAGACGGAAGATTAAATATAGTGACTAGACCATGGACCATGGGGGTGCTTACGTATTTTCACAGTCTTGTACTGTCAGGATGAGGAAAACCTACTTACTTCGCACTATGCATGTCTAACAGTACCGGTCTTGTGCGTACAGTCTGAGTGTATGCACGTAATTCTGTAGCGAATCATTACGATAAACGTTGGTTACCGTGTCTCATTCTCGAAGTTGTTGGACTTTGAGGAGGTTAAACACGTATATCTTCTAAGCTACAACCTATTTTGACAGGATGTCCTTGGGACCGACATTCCTGGAGACGGACACACATGTCATAGTGAACAGACAAGTCATAAGTGATTGACTGGATTCGTGGTATGGATCAGAGTATTGACCATACTTGTACATGATAACGAAGTGCGGTTCAACAGATTAACGTCAATAGACAGAGGAATTGAGCATGGAGAATGAATCAATTGAAAATCATTGAAGCCATCCACGTCGAGTATGTCTTCGTCAGATGGACAAGCGGGGATTCAATATGAAAAAATGTGTAACCATTACGTCTTTGGTTGAGATGACACGGGCGAGTTTGAGGTATGAGGATCAAGTAGGCGGAATGGAACTCAGAATGGGTGACATATGCGACAGTGTAGCGACAGGATGATCTACTAATTAGACTTTCAAAGTTACTAGGAAGTCATTTGATAAACTAGAACCTAGTGTCCTTGATAATCTATGATGATAAAAGGTTAATTGGTAGAGTTTCTAAATCTAAATTCTTTAAAGACACTAGACTTGTCGAAAGGGATTGGCAATCCCTTTGACGGAACACTCCACCTGCTCACTGCTTTTCAACACCTAGGGGTTTATTTTCAGTGGATTTTGGATGTCCCTTTCAGCTTAAGGAACGCCCCAGCAACTTCGTGCGCCAGGGGATAGAGTAGGACGAATTCTATCCGAAATCGTTGGACACGTTAGATGTCATCGCATTGATGTAACGACAGCTGTCTGTTCAGTGAGTACGTGGGAAAAGGACACTATTTGGTGGAGTAAATGAGAGGATTACTATCTATCTCTAGTGACGAGTACGGCATAATTTTGACTGCAAAACCCTCTAAAGCTTTTGTTGGGTTTAGTGAAATTTCTTTCCTAGGTCATCGGGTTGGTCATGATCTGTTGAAGACAGAGGACCAAAACATTTCTAAGATATTATATATCTCAGTCCCGAAGACAAAAAAGCAAGTACGAAGTCTCTTGGGATTAATACAATTCTGTGGAAGATTCATTGATACTCTATCCTCCATTATAGCACCACTTTCAACGTTATTAAAAAAAAGGTTCTCCTAATATGGTGCGTTGGTCCCAAGAATGCGAATCGTCATTGGATCAGGTTAAGAATTTGTTCTCATCTCATCCTATCTTAAGACTACCAACGATTGATAAGACTTTTGTCCTTCGTAGTGATGCCTCTTCCACTGGGATTGGAGCGGCACTAATGCAAGAGTATTCAGGAACTCTGCATCCTGTAATGTATATCTCTAGGAAGCTGAATGCGGCAGAAAGGAATTACTCGGTTTTAGACCGTGAATTGTTGGCCATGGTTTGGTCCATTCTTAAGCTACAAAGGTTCCTTCTGGGCGCGCATTTCATTATGGAAACCGACCAAAAAGCTCTTACAGCTATGCAAAGTAAGGATTTGAAAAGCTCGAGATCTACCCGTTATGCTATTGCTCTTCAACCTTTCCATTTCATGGTGCGAGCTATCCGTGGTTCGGATAATGTAATGGCAGACATATTGTCTAGATGCCCACATGATTCCATTTAAATCTTATGTCCTAGATTTCCTGATACACTTCCAGACTTATGTCTGTTCTTAATATCAAAATATATATTAACACACTTGTGTCACTATTTGGATGATGTATAATGACTTTAATAAATTTGGTTATGTCCATCCATGATATATATCCATTAGATATGTTGATAGTATAGCATTGTATTTCATGATATTTGTATATTGCTATAATTATATTATTTGACAATTTATGATATCTATGATTGGTATTGTCAGCAACTTAGGTTTCTTTAATGGTACCTCCCGAGTTTGTTTTGCGTAGAGGAAATATTTTCTCTTATGTTGGGAGATGATTTTTACTCTATCCAGACGCTTTATTTATGCGTCTATTGTACCTGATATTAGGTTCATTCTTTCATGGGCGCATAAGTGATGCTTGTGTTATCTTGCTCATGGATATATTTTTTTTTAAATGTGTCATTTTTTTACAGGGGGGGGGGGGGGGCCGTAATATGTTGCTGTAATCTTTGACGGAGTTTCAAACGTCGATTTATTGGTTGTATGTTTTTCAACCTGGTCAAAGTTGGGTAACTATGTCCTAACTTTGCTGTGTCAGGTTGATTAGGGGTTATCTCCCTTTTTGGTTCATTCATTGGGTTTGACATTTCGGGTCAAAGGTAAACAGTTCTGGGCTATGTGCCATGCGCAGTTGTTGCGCGCTAAAGTAGACTTCCTTCAGGTAGAGATGCGTACTGGCTTCTGTGGGACGTGAATGTCCGTTGTATTTTGGGGAAGGAAAATCTTCGAAGTGCCTGCGTTGTCAGTTTTCCCCAGTGATTTACTGTACGTCAGGAATGACGACAGTGTTGTTTCTTGTGTTCTGAGGATTCGTTTCAAGGTAACACCGACTTTATCATTACTATGCATTCGGTTGCAGAATTTGTTAAAGGATTACCTAGCCGTGAGAACAGCTCACAGTTCCTGTAATGCAGAACCTATATTTTGTGCTCGAGGTAGCCATTTAAGACTATTCGTCTTCATTCGATCAGAAGTCCAGTGACGAAGTTATATATAGTGGAAAACGCAGGTTGGCGGTATACTTATACAAACATTATAGCAGGGTTTATGCAACCTGCTTAATGAAGAATACACAGCTGACGTCATATCGAGGCTCTATGTAATGGCCACTATTCTACCGCATGAAAAGATGTAACTGGCGTGTTATGCCAAGTTAAACGACGGCCCTGGTAATAGGATTACATGTGTTAAGGGCTCGTCCTTTGTATGACGGAGTTATTAAGGTATCTGACGCGTTCAGTCAGGGATACCAAAGCGGCATTATGAACTGTACATTAAAGAACATACCACTATTGACAATGCCCACATATTGAATGTTCACCAGCCTTAGAATGCCTGATATGTACCAAGCGATTTCAATTAACATGATGTACATGATCCTGTTTACATTGACTGTTCCTGTGTGATTCTACTGTTAGTCCTGTGAATAAATGTATGAACTGTCACCAGTAGTTTCAACCATCATTGGCTTCAGTACGAGTGTGACTGGGTGTATTGTGTAACTATATATGAGCCTAAACGCATTCGCGACTACACACCCATGTCTCACATCATCATCATCATCGTAGAAGGACCATGTATGCTGTCAGCGGCGTCACAATCCGACTGTGCGGATTGCGTTCATTAGACCATGAAGTATAACAATAAACCTTGGCCGATACAACTGTGCTCCTCTCCGGAGACTTTGAATACTTTATGAAATCTTCCCAATATCTGGGCAAGCTTGAACAATAGTTCACAAAAAATACATGACCGACCCCGGTCATGGCCATCAGGTCTCTCTTACGTCATTGCTCTCTCCTTTTCTTTTCATCCCTTCGCGCACCGCGTTGCGCCTTTTTTCCCACTAATCTCCCCGTCAGTGTGATTCGCTTGATAGCTAGGCGGAGTTGTCGTACGGAAGGTACGGGGTTCGAACCCTGGGTAAGCCACTCACGTCTGTTGTTTTTCTGTTGTCCAAGTGTTCTACTTCTTTATTTCTTACGAGTGCCTGAAAACATACCTTTATGTTTGTCTAATATTAATTTACTGTTTACAGGCCTCGGGTTTCCCTTCCTTATGTGTTATTTATGTTTATACAATACCAGAAACCTACCCTCTGTTCTATACTAATGTCCTTAAGTCTTCTACTATTTACTGGACCCAGTATCAAGGTCTTTGTCTTGTTTGGACTGACACATACTGTTAATAGGAGAACAACAGAAGTGATTGCGTCATTTAAGGGCTGAGTTGCCCACTGTATACTTCCGGTGTTATCTTGTGTGTTTCGTACTGATAAATAGCCAGCAAAGCATCTTTTTTTGGGGATGCCTAGCTGGCCGTGGGGTCAGTGTGATTCGCTTGATAGCTAGGCGGAGTTGTCGTACGGAAGGTACGGGGTTCGAACCCTGGGTAAGCCACTCACGTCTGTTGTTTTTCTGTTGTCCAAGTGTTCTACTTCTTTATTTCTTACGAGTGCCTGAAAACATACCTTTATGTTTGTCTAATATTAATTTACTGTTTACAGGCCTCGGGTTTCCCTTCCTTATGTGTTATTTATGTTTATACAATACCAGAAACCTACCCTCTGTTCTATACTAATGTCCTTAAGTCTTCTACTATTTACTGGACCCAGTATCAAGGTCTTTGTCTTGTTTGGACTGACACATACTGTTAATAGGAGAACAACAGAAGTGATTGCGTCATTTAAGGGCTGAGTTGCCCACTGTATACTTCCGGTGTTATCTTGTGTGTTTCGTACTGATAAATAGCCAGCAAAGCATCTTTTTTTGGGGATGCCTAGCTGGCCGTGGGGTCAGTGTGATTCACTTGATAGCTAGGCGGAGTTGTCGTACGGAAGGTACGGGGTTCGAACCCTGGGTAAGCCACTCACGTCTGTTGTTTTTCTGTTGTCCAAGTGTTCTACTTCTTTATTTCTTACGAGTGCCTGAAAACATACCTTTATGTTTGTCTAATATTAATTTACTGTTTACAGGCCTCGGGTTTCCCTTCCTTATGTGTTATTTATGTTTATACAATACCAGAAACCTACCCTCTGTTCTATACTAATGTCCTTAAGTCTTCTACTATTTACTGGACCCAGTATCAAGGTCTTTGTCTTGTTTGGACTGACACATACTGTTAATAGGAGAACAACAGAAGTGATTGCGTCATTTAAGGGCTGAGTTGCCCACTGTATACTTCCGGTGTTATCTTGTGTGTTTCGTACTGATAAATAGCCAGCAAAGCATCTTTTTTTGGGGATGCCTAGCTGGCCGTGGGGTCAGTGTGATTCGCTTGATAGCTAGGCGGAGTTGTCGTACGGAAGGTACGGGGTTCGAACCCTGGGTAAGCCACTCACGTCTGTTGTTTTTCTGTTGTCCAAGTGTTCTACTTCTTTATTTCTTACGAGTGCCTGAAAACATACCTTTATGTTTGTCTAATATTAATTTACTGTTTACAGGCCTCGGGTTTCCCTTCCTTATGTGTTATTTATGTTTATACAATACCAGAAACCTACCCTCTGTTCTATACTAATGTCCTTAAGTCTTCTACTATTTACTGGACCCAGTATCAAGGTCTTTGTCTTGTTTGGACTGACACATACTGTTAATAGGAGAACAACAGAAGTGATTGCGTCATTTAAGGGCTGAGTTGCCCACTGTATACTTCCGGTGTTATCTTGTGTGTTTCGTACTGATAAATAGCCAGCAAAGCATCTTTTTTTGGGGATGCCTAGCTGGCCGTGGGGTCAGTGTGATTCGCTTGATAGCTAGGCGGAGTTGTCGTACGGAAGGTACGGGGTTCGAACCCTGGGTAAGCCACTCACGTCTGTTGTTTTTCTGTTGTCCAAGTGTTCTACTTCTTTATTTCTTACGAGTGCCTGAAAACATACCTTTATGTTTGTCTAATATTAATTTACTGTTTACAGGCCTCGGGTTTCCCTTCCTTATGTGTTATTTATGTTTATACAATACCAGAAACCTACCCTCTGTTCTATACTAATGTCCTTAAGCCTTCTACTATTTACTGGACCCAGTATCAAGGTCTTTGTCTTGTTTGGACTGACACATACTGTTAATAGGAGAACAACAGAAGTGATTGCGTCATTTAAGGGCTGAGTTGCCCACTGTATACTTCCGGTGTTATCTTGTGTGTTTCGTACTGATAAATAGCCAGCAAAGCATCTTTTTTTGGGGATGCCTAGCTGGCCGTGGGGTCAGTGTGATTCGCTTGATAGCTAGGCGGAGTTGTCGTACGGAAGGTACGGGGTTCGAACCCTGGGTAAGCCACTCACGTCTGTTGTTTTTCTGTTGTCCAAGTGTTCTACTTCTTTATTTTCTTACGAGTGCCTGAAAACATACCTTTATGTTTGTCTAATATTAATTTACTGTTTACAGGCCTCGGGTTTCCCTTCCTTATGTGTTATTTATGTTTATACAATACCAGAAACCTACCCTCTGTTCTATACTAATGTCCTTAAGTCTTCTACTATTTACTGGACCCAGTATCAAGGTCTTTGTCTTGTTTGGACTGACACATACTGTTAATAGGAGAACAACAGAAGTGATTGCGTCATTTAAGGGCTGAGTTGCCCACTGTATACTTCCGGTGTTATCTTGTGTGTTTCGTACTGATAAATAGCCAGCAAAGCATCTTTTTTTGGGGATGCCTAGCTGGCCGTGGGGTCAGTGTGATTCGCTTGATAGCTAGGCGGAGTTGTCGTACGGAAGGTACGGGGTTCGAACCCTGGGTAAGCCACTCACGTCTGTTGTTTTTCTGTTGTCCAAGTGTTCTACTTCTTTATTTCTTACGAGTGCCTGAAAACATACCTTTATGTTTGTCTAATATTAATTTACTGTTTACAGGCCTCGGGTTTCCCTTCCTTATGTGTTATTTATGTTTATACAATACCAGAAACCTACCCTCTGTTCTATACTAATGTCCTTAAGTCTTCTACTATTTACTGGACCCAGTATCAAGGTCTTTGTCTTGTTTGGACTGACACATACTGTTAATAGGAGAACAACAGAAGTGATTGCGTCATTTAAGGGCTGAGTTGCCCACTGTATACTTCCGGTGTTATCTTGTGTGTTTCGTACTGATAAATAGCCAGCAAAGCATCTTTTTTTGGGGATGCCTAGCTGGCCGTGGGGTCAGTGTGATTCGCTTGATAGCTAGGCGGAGTTGTCGTACGGAAGGTACGGGGTTCGAACCCTGGGTAAGCCACTCACGTCTGTTGTTTTTCTGTTGTCCAAGTGTTCTACTTCTTTATTTCTTACGAGTGCCTGAAAACATACCTTTATGTTTGTCTAATATTAATTTACTGTTTACAGGCCTCGGGTTTCCCTTCCTTATGTGTTATTTATGTTTATACAATACCAGAAACCTACCCTCTGTTCTATACTAATGTCCTTAAGTCTTCTACTATTTACTGGACCCAGTATCAAGGTCTTTGTCTATTTTGGACTGACACATACTGTTAATAGGAGAACAACAGAAGTGATTGCGTCATTTAAGGGCTGAGTTGCCCACTGTATACTTCCGGTGTTATCTTGTGTGTTTCGTACTGATAAATAGCCAGCAAAGCATCTTTTTTTGGGGATGCCTAGCTGGCCGTGGGGTCAGTGTGATTCGCTTGATAGCTAGGCGGAGTTGTCGTACGTAAGGTACGGGGTTCGAACCCTGGGTAAGCCACTCACGTCTGTTGTTTTTCTGTTGTCCAAGTGTTCTACTTCTTTATTTCTTACGAGTGCCTGAAAACATACCTTTATGTTTGTCTAATATTAATTTTCTGTTTACAGGCCTCGGGTTTCCCTTCCTTATGTGTTATTTATGTTTATACAATACCAGAAACCTACCCTCTGTTCTATACTAATGTCCTTAAGTCTTCTACTATTTACTGGACCCAGTATCAAGGTCTTTGTCTTGTTTGGACTGACACATACTGTTAATAGGAGAACAACAGAAGTTATTGCATCATTTAAGGGCTGAGTTGCCCACTGTATACTTCCGGTGTTATCTTGTGTGTTTCGTACTGATAAATAGCCAGCAAAGCATCTTTTTTTGGGGATGCCTAGCTGGCCGTGGGGTCAGTGTGATTCGCTTGATAGCTAGGCGGAGTTGTCGTACGGAAGGTACGGGGTTCGAACCCTGGGTAAGCCACTCACGTCTGTTGTTTTTTCTGTTGTCCAAGTGTTCTACTTCTTTATTTCTTACGAGTGCCTGAAAACATACCTTTATGTTTGTCTAATATTAATTTACTGTTTACAGGCCTCGGGTTTCCCTTCCTTATGTGTTATTTATGTTTATACAATACCAGAAACCAACCCTCTGTTCTATACTAATGTCCTTAAGTCTTCTACTATTTACTGGACCCAGTATCAAGGTCTTTGTCTTGTTTGCACTGACACATACTGTTAATAGGAGAACAACAGAAGTGATTGCGTCATTTAAGGGCTGAGTTGCCCACTGTATACTTCCGGTGTTATCTTGTGTGTTTCGTACTGATAAATAGCCAGCAAAGCATCTTTTTTTGGGGATGCCTAGCTGGCCGTGGGGTCAGTGTGATTCGCTTGATAGCTAGGCGGAGTTGTCGTACGGAAGGTACGGGGTTCGAACCCTGGGTAAGCCACTCACGTCTGTTGTTTTTCTGTTGTCCAAGTGTTCTACTTCTTTATTTCTTACGAGTGCCTGAAAACATACCTTTATGTTTGTCTAATATTAATTTACTGTTTACAGGCCTCGGGTTTCCCTTCCTTATGTGTTATTTATGTTTATACAATACCAGAAACCTACCCTCTGTTCTATACTAATGTCCTTAAGTCTTCTACTATTTACTGGACCCAGTATCAAGGTCTTTGTCTTGTATGGACTGACACATACTGTTAATAGGAGAACAACAGAAGTGATTGCGTCATTTAAGGGCTGAGTTGCCCACTGTATTCTTCCGGTGTTATCTTGTGTGTTTCGTACTGATAAATAGCCAGCAAAGCATCTTTTTTTGGGGATGCCTAGCTGGCCGTGGGGTCAGTGTGATTCGCTTGATAGCTAGGCGGAGTTGTCGTACGGAAGGTACGGGGTTCGAACCCTGGGTAAGCCACTCACGTCTGTTGTTTTTCTGTTGTCCAAGTGTTCTACTTCTTTATTTCTTACGAGTGCCTGAAAACATACCTTTATGTTTGTCTAATATTAATTTACTGTTTACAGGCCTCGGGTTTCCCTTCCTTATGTGTTATTTATGTTTATACAATACCAGAAACCTACCCTCTGTTCTATACTAATGTCCTTAAGTCTTCTACTATTTACTGGACCCAGTATCAAGGTCTTTGTCTTGTTTGGACTGACACATACTGTTAATAGGAGAACAACAGAAGTGATTGCGTCATTTAAGGGCTGAGTTGCCCACTGTATACTTCCGGTGTTATCTTGTGTGTTTCGTACTGATAAATAGCCAGCAAAGCATCTTTTTTTGGGGATGCCTAGCTGGCCTTGGGGTCAGTGTGATTCGCTTGATAGCTAGGCGGAGTTGTCGTACGGAAGGTACGGGGTTCGAACCCTGGGTAAGCCACTCACGTCTGTTGTTTTTCTGTTGTCCAAGTGTTCTACTTCTTTATTTCTTACGAGTGCCTGAAAACATACTTTTATGTTTGTCTAATATTAATTTACTGTTTACAGGCCTCGGGTTTCCCTTCCTTATGTGTTATTTATGTTTATACAATACCAGAAACCTACCCTCTGTTCTATACTAATGTCCTTAAGTCTTCTACTATTTACTGGACCCAGTATCAAGGTCTTTGTCTTGTTTGGACTGACACATACTGTTAATAGGAGAACAACAGAAGTGATTGCGTCATTTAAGGGCTGAGTTGCCCACTGTATACTTCCGGTGTTATCTTGTGTGTTTCGTACTGATAAATAGCCAGCAAAGCATCTTTTTTTTGGGGATGCCTAGCTGGAGCCGCGGTAGCATAGTGGTTAGTGCACTGGCTTCCTAGCGCAGTGGTCTATGGTTCGATCCCGAGATGAGGCGGAAAAATTTTTAGGCCACAAACGGCTCCTGGGTCGACCCAGCCCCAAATGGGTATCAGAGCTACTCTGGGAAGGTTAAGGCGGCCGGCGTGATGCCGACCACATCACCCCTCGTGTGCCGACGGTCAAGATAATATGGGCCTAACACCATATTCGCAATATGCCTCAATGGGCGTGTAACGGGTTCCTTTACCTTTTTTTTAGCTGGCCGTGGGGTCAGTGTGATTCGCTTGATAGCTAGGCGGAGTTATCGTACGGAAGGTACGGGGTTCGAACTCTGGGTAAGCCACTCACGTCTGTTGTTTTTCTGTTGTCCAAGTGTTCTACTTCTTTATTTCTTACGAGTGCCTGAAAACATACCTTTATGTTTGTCTAATATTAATTTACTGTTTACAGGCCTCGGGTTTCCCTTCCTTATGTGTTATTTATGTTTATACAATACCAGAAACCTACCCTCTGTTCTATACTAATGTCCTTAAGTCTTCTACTATTTACTGGACCCAGTATCAAGGTCTTTGTCTTGTTTGGACTGACACATACTGTTAATAGGAGAACAACAGAAGTGATTGCGTCATTTAAGGGCTGAGTTGCCCACTGTATACTTCCGGTGTTATCTTGTGTGTTTCGTACTGATAAATAGCCAGCAAAGCATCTTTTTTTGGGGATGCCTAGCTGGCCGTGGGGTCAGTGTGATTCGCTTGATAGCTAGGCGGAGTTGTCGTACGGAAGGTACGGGGTTCGAACCCTGGGTAATCCACTCACGTCTGTTGTTTTTCTGTTGTCCAAGTGTTCTACTTCTTTATTTCTTACGAGTGCCTGAAAACATACCTTTATGTTTGTCTAATATTAATTTACTGTTTACAGGCCTCGGGTTTCCCTTCCTTATGTGTTATTTATGTTTATACAATACCAGAAACCTACCCTCTGTTCTATACTAATGTCCTTAAGTCTTCTACTATTTACTGGACCCAGTATCAAGGTCTTTGTCTTGTTTGGACTGACACATACTGTTAATAGGAGAACAACAGAAGTGATTGCGTCATTTAAGGGCTGAGTTGCCCACTGTATACTTCCGGTGTTATCTTGTGTGTTTCGTACTGATAAATAGCCAGCAAAGCATCTTTTTTTGGGATGCCTAGCTGGCCGTGGGGTCAGTGTGATTCGCTTGATAGCTAGGCGGAGTTGTCGTACGGAAGGTACGGGGTTCGAACACTGGGTAAGCCACTCACGTCTGTTGTTTTTCTGTTGTCCAAGTGTTCTACTTCTTTATTTCTTACGAGTGCCTGAAAACATACCTTTATGTTTGTCTAATATTAATTTACTGTTTACAGGCCTCGGGTTTCCCTTCCTTATGTGTTATTTATGTTTATACAATACCAGAAACCTACCCTCTGTTCTATACTAATGTCCTTAAGTCTTCTACTATTTACTGGACCCAGTATCAAGGTCTTTGTCTTGTTTGGACTGACACATACTGTTAATAGGAGAACAACAGAAGTGATTGCGTCATTTAAGGGCTGAGTTGCCCACTGTATACTTCCGGTGTTATCTTGTGTGTTTCGTACTGATAAATAGCCAGCAAAGCATCTTTTTTTGGGGATGCCTAGCTGGCCGTGGGGTCAGTGTGATTCGCTTGATAGCTAGGCGGAGTTGTCGTACGGAAGGTACGGGGTTCGAACCCTGGGTAAGCCACTCACGTCTGTTGTTTTTTCTGTTGTCCAAGTGTTCTACTTCTTTATTTCTTACGAGTGCCTGAAAACATACCTTTATGTTTGTCTAATATTAATTTACTGTTTACAGGCCTCGGGTTTCCCTTCCTTATGTGTTATTTATGTTTATACAATACCAGAAACCTACCCTCTGTTCTATACTAATGTCCTTAAGTCTTCTACTATTTACTGGACCCAGTATCAAGGTCTTTGTCTTGTTTGGACTGACACATACTGTTAATAGGAGAACAACAGAAGTGATTGCGTCATTTAAGGACTGAGTTGCCCACTGTATACTTCCGGTGTTATCTTGTGTGTTTCGTACTGATAAATAGCCAGCAAAGCATCTTTTTTTTTGGGGATGCCTAGCTGGCCGTGGGGTCAGTGTGATTCGCTTGATAGCTAGGCGGAGTTGTCGTACGGAAGGTACGGGGTTCGAACCCTGGGTAAGCCACTCACGTCTGTTGTTTTTCTGTTGTCCAAGTGTTCTACTTCTTTATTTCTTACGAGTGCCTGAAAACATACCTTTATGTTTGTCTAATATTAATTTACTGTTTACAGGCCTCGGGTTTCCCTTCCTTATGTGTTATTTATGTTTATACAATACCGGAAACCTACCCTCTGTTCTATACTAATGTCCTTAAGTCTTCTACTATTTACTGGACCCAGTATCAAGGTCTTTGTCTTGTTTGGACTGACACATACTGTTAATAGGAGAACAACAGAAGTGATTGCGTCATTTAAGGACTGAGTTGCCCACTGTATACTTCTGGTGTTATCTTGTGTGTTTCGTACTGATAAATAGCCAGCAAAGCATCTTTTTTTTGGGGATGCCTAGCTGGCCGTGGGGTCAGTGTGATTCGCTTGATAGCTAGGCGGAGTTGTCGTACGGAAGGTACGGGGTTCGAACCCTGGGTAAGCCACTCACGTCTGTTGTTTTTCTGTTGTCCAAGTGTTCTACTTCTTTATTTCTTACGAGTGCCTGAAAACATACCTTTATGTTTGTCTAATATTAATTTACTGTTTACAGGCCTCGGGTTTCCCTTCCTTATGTGTTATTTATGTTTATACAATACCAGAAACCTACCCTCTGTTCTATACTAATGTCCTTAAGTCTTCTACTATTTACTGGACCCAGTATCAAGGTCTTTGTCTTGTTTGGACTGACACATACTGTTAATAGGAGAACAACAGAAGTGATTGCGTCATTTAAGGGCTGAGTTGCCCACTGTATACTTCCGGTGTTATCTTGTGTGTTTCGTACTGATAAATAGCCAGCAAAGCATCTTTTTTTTTGGGGATGCCTAGCTGGCCGTGGGGTCAGTGTGATTCGCTTGATAGCTAGGCGGAGTTGTCGTACGGAAGGTACGGGGTTCGAACCCTGGGTAAGCCACTCACGTCTGTTGTTTTTTTCTGTTGTCCAAGTGTTCTACTTCTTTATTTCTTACGAGTGCCTGAAAACATACCTTTATGTTTGTCTAATATTAATTTACTGTTTACAGGCCTCGGGTTTCCCTTCCTTATGTGTTATTTATGTTTATACAATACCAGAAACCTACCCTCTGTTCTATACTAATGTTCTTAAGTCTTCTACTATTTACTGGACCCAGTATCAAGGTCTTTGTCTTGTTTGGACTGACACATACTGTTAATAGGAGAACAACAGAAGTGATTGCGTCATTTAAGGGCTGAGTTGCCCACTGTATACTTCCGGTGTTATCTTGTGTGTTTCGTACTGATAAATAGCCAGCAAAGCATCTTTTTTTGGGGATGCCTAGCTGGCCGTGGGGTCAGTGTGATTCGCTTGATAGCTAGGCGGAGTTGTCGTACGGAAGGTACGGGGTTCGAACCCTGGGTAAGCCACTCACGTCTGTTGTTTTTCTGTTGTCCAAGTGTTCTACTTCTTTATTTCTTACGAGTGCCTGAAAACATACCTTTATGTTTGTCTAATATTAATTTACTGTTTACAGGCCTCGGGTTTCCCTTCCTTATGTGTTATTTATGTTTATACAATACCAGAAACCTACCCTCTGTTCTATACTAATGTCCTTAAGTCTTCTACTATTTACTGGACCCAGTATCAAGGTCTTTGTCTTGTTTGGACTGACACATACTGTTAATAGGAGAACAACAGAAGTGATTGCGTCATTTAAGGGCTGAGTTGCCCACTGTATACTTCCGGTGTTATCTTGTGTGTTTCGTACTGATAAATAGCCAGCAAAGCATCTTTTTTTGGGGATGCCTAGCTGGCCGTGGGGTCAGTGTGATTCGCTTGATAGCTAGGCGGAGTTGTCGTACGGAAGGTACGGGGTTCGAACCCTGGGTAAGCCACTCACGTCTGTTGTTTTTCTGTTGTCCAAGTGTTCTACTTCTTTATTTCTTACGAGTGCCTGAAAACATACCTTTATGTTTGTCTAATATTAATTTACTGTTTACAGGCCTCGGGTTTCCCTTCCTTATGTGTTATTTATGTTTATACAATACCAGAAACCTACCCTCTGTTCTATACTAATGTCCTTAAGTCTTCTACTATTTACTGGACCCAGTATCAAGGTCTTTGTCTTGTTTGGACTGACACATACTGTTAATAGGAGAACAACAGAAGTGATTGCGTCATTTAAGGGCTGAGTTGCCCACTGTATACTTCCGGTGTTATCTTGTGTGTTTCGTACTGATAAATAGCCAGCAAAGCATCTTTTTTTGGGGATGTCTAGCTGGCCGTGGGGTCAGTGTGATTCGCTTGATAGCTACGCGGAGTTGTCATACGGAAGGTACGGGGTTCGAACCCTGGGTAAGCCACTCACGTCTGTTGTTTTTCTGTTGTCCAAGTGTTCTACTTCTTTATTTCTTACGAGTGCCTGAAAACATACCTTTATGTTTGTCTAATATTAATTTACTGTTTACAGGCCTCGGGTTTCCCTTCCTTATGTGTTATTTATGTTTATACAATACCAGAAACCTACCCTCTGTTCTATACTAATGTCCTTAAGTCTTCTACTATTTACTGGACCCAGTATCAAGGTCTTTGTCTTGTTTGGACTGACACATACTGTTAATAGGAGAACAACAGAAGTGATTGCGTCATTTAAGGGCTGAGTTGCCCACTGTATACTTCCGGTGTTATCTTGTGTGTTTCGTACTGATAAATAGCCAGCAAAGCATCTTTTTTTGGGGATGCCTAGCTGGCCGTGGGGTCAGTGTGATTCGCTTGATAGCTAGGCGGAGTTGTCGTACGGAAGGTACGGGGTTCGAACCCTGGGTAAGCCACTCACGTCTGTTGTTTTTCTGTTGTCCAAGTGTTCTACTTCTTTATTTCTTACGAGTGCCTGAAAACATACCTTTATGTTTGTCTAATATTAATTTACTGTTTACAGGCCTCGTGTTTCCCTTCCTTATGTGTTATTTATGTTTATACAATACCAGAAACCTACCCTCTGTTCTATACTAATGTCCTTAAGTCTTCTACTATTTACTGGACCCAGTATCAAGGTCTTTGTCTTGTTTGGACTGACACATACTGTTAATAGGAGAACAACAGAAGTGATTGCGTCATTTAAGGGCTGAGTTGCCCACTGTATACTTCCGTTGTTATCTTGTGTGTTTCGTACTGATAAATAGCCAGCAAAGCATCTATTTTTGGGGATGCCTAGCTGGCCGTGGGGTCAGTGTGATTCGCTTGATAGCTAGGCGGAGTTGTCGTACGGAAGGTACGGGGTTCGAACCCTGGGTAAGCCACTCACGTCTGTTGTTTTTCTGTTGTCCAAGTGTTCTACTTCTTTATTTCTTACGAGTGCCTGAAAACATACCTTTATGTTTGTCTAATATTAATTCAGCGTGAGTGACCCAGATCTTCACCGCACCATTACACTGTTCAGGTGACATCAACACGCATACCTGGCCAACTACACATCAACATTTGCATCACGTATAAAAAAACCAATTAACATTTCTGGTAGGCCAGTTCCGTGGGCTTTTCGGCTTCAATTTTGGTTTCGGCTACAGATTGGAATGATCAAGGTTGACAGCTAATAAATAACATACATCCGTAGTACTCTACATTTCCAAGTTTTGGCTACACAGGACAGTAGAAATAGGTCATCGACTGTTGACCCACATAAACAGCGTTAGCATCTATGTGATAATGCTACATGAACCACAGTTGGTACAAGTACTGGAGTTAGCATCTAGGCAATATTGCTACGTGGACCACAGCTGCACACAAGTCGATTCCTTTTTGTAAACAGTACCGCTGGTTGTTTACACGTTACAGTCAACAGACTCTTCAACGTCTGAGCGTTCAAGTCACGTAGTTCGAGGTCAAGTGCTTTTTGGTAAACAGTACCGTCTACGAACATTTTCAACATTGGGCCTCAAGTCTCAACTATTTGTCGAGAAGGTCATAGTGACTTTATGTTCCTGGAGACCACTACATGTTATTGTGGATCTAACAATCATTGCGCGCTTGACATTGTACTCCCGTGTTGACAAAGAGCAAGGGAGTTACTATACTGTTATTTGTAACTGAACTTTGTTTGCAACACATTTCATTATATGCAATTTATGTTACTTGTAATATTGTTGTGTATTTTTCTGGTGTTTTCAGCGGGCTGGTTGGGAAAGGTGACTCCTTTAGATAATACCACGTAACAGAGGTTGTCTTTTGAGAGCGTTTTCTGTAGGGACTGCAAATTTCCTTAATTGGGATTTTCTAGCGACAATTGTTGCTATTTACGTTTAGTCGTGACGTAATGTACCTTTTCGTTGTTGTTGTAATATTTTTTCTGTTCTTTACTTTTGATTTGATTCGTTTGTATTTGTCTGCCTCTCCTTCCTTTCGTTTATTTCTTTACACCTTTTTTGTTTATAACAGTGTTGCCATTTGTCTTGTTTACTTTTCGCAGTCATCATTACACATTTTTGTAACATTTTCCTTAGTTTCGCTGTATTGTTTATTTGACCTCTGCGAACGTTTTCGGTTGTTGTTCTGTATCTTTGTCCTTGTATTTATTATTGTCATACACAGTCTACATACATATACTTGGTCATGTATTATTATTATTATTATTAATATGATACACTCTTCAGATAGAGATTATTGATAGAATATTATTATAAAAAAACAAGGTAACCATACAAGGTCTTTGACTAAGACTTGTCTCTCAAAGAGAGTGAAATAAACTGAAGCGAGTATACAGGTCTAATATTAAAGACTTGTCTCCCATTGAAGTGGGATAAGGTAATTTATTTAATTTTTCAGGTTACTGATCTTATTAGACAGAATGTCTACACTGGAATACTTCATTGGACAAGGGAAATCCCTTGGCAAGTCTGGTAAAGAATTAGAAGAATTCGCGACTCCGTCCAAGGTCGATCAGCGAGCGGTGATCCAGTTCGTAACAGCCGAAGGATGTCGACCAGTCGACATTCATCGCCGAATGAAAGCAGCGTATGGTGACAAAAGTGTGTCTAATACTACAGTGAAATACTGGGCACGAATGTTTCGAGAAGGACGTCAGTTAACGAAAGATCTTCCGCGGCCAGGTCAGGTGCATATTGTTGCGACAGAAGAAGCCATCGCCGAGATTGATGCAGCAATACTGGTGGACCGTCGTCGGAGCTTACGTTCGCTAGCAGAGGAATTCGCTGTGTCTCTTGGGACAGTTCAAATGGTGGTTAGGAAGAAACTGAAGTTTCGAAAGGTGTGTTCACAATGGGTCCCACGGATGCTGACCTATCACCATAAGGAAGAACGCATGGGGTGGAGTTTGAACCACCTGCTGCGTTACGAAGAGGAGGGTGATGCATTTCTGTTGCGCATAGTGTTACGCGCAAATAATTACTTTTTCCAAAGTCTTTGTATGATCATTTTTCGTATGTATGATCATTTTTTGACTGAAGTGTGTATTATGTTTTTTACAGTCAAAGGGACATAACCCGAGTTATTGAGACTACAATTTTTTAGGAGTTTGCCTTCTCTTGTATAGAGACACGTTCGGTCTATAATTTCTTGAACGAAGCGTGACCATATCTCCTTATTTGGTAGTATCAGTCAACTGTTGTAGATGTCTGAAACCTGTCTTAACGCTTCTGTTCATGACCATAAAAGGCGCGACTGTGTAAGACTTTTATCTCGAATGTTCTTAGAACCGCTTTGTGTGAATTGATACTCACGTAGATGAGTTCTGCGCATGTCAAAAACTGGGAGTTCGTTCTGTGTGTTCCGCCCAGCTGGGCAGTTTAGAAATGGTCTGAGTAGCGAGCGGACGCAACCTGCGTCTTGTGATTTTCTGAGGGAAATACGTTGTCTTTGTGAGTTAGTTAGCTAACTAGACTATTTCCCAGTATTATTCAAGCCTGCCTGGAGGCATATGTTCGTGGTTGATTTCCGAAGAAAGGTAATTCCTCTTGTATCGAACTTTTTGCTATCATCTAGAAGTTCGTCATTTTGTCGCTCCTTGCTCGCCTGTGTGATTCAAAATGGAGAGGTACTTTGACTAGGTTTTTCGCCACCGGTATCTTTATACCTGAACTAGTTATATATATATGGGTCGCTCTAGACCAACAAGACTATTGTCTGTGTTCCAGGATTCGTTATATCAGAGATCACGTCCAAGTCAGATGGTTAGACTTAGAAACGTTATAAAGGTCGGTTTGACCTGTATGCCCAGTATGCTATTCACGTGCAGACAGTAAACGGACTTATTGTATACATCTGATCTGCTAGCATCAGAAAGGGAGCATTTATTGTTGTCTATGAACATTGAAGATCTGCAGCTGACACTGTTGCAGAAGTTATATATATTATTTATACAGCTTCACGAACCAGAACTTTATGATATCTGTTTACAATACAACTATTGAGTATTGAATCCTACATGACTATCAGTTAATATGATTTTGAATGCTGCATTCGTTATACTATGCTGGTGATGACATAAATATCATGACTGTTTTGTGGCGTGCAATAAATGGTATAAACCTAAAGCGAAGTTACCATTTCTATGACTCTACACGTCATGTTGCCTGTGGTGTACCCTGTGAACTGTTCTACTGCAACACACACAGCAACATTCTAAATCAGAGAAGACACCTACATCTTGCACTTTAATACCAGGTGTCGATAGGGGTGGCAAGTTATCATTTCAGCTTAAATCCACCTTTATCATTTTTGGTGGCCATATGTTGGTTTACTCTGATACCAGCTATCAAGGGGGTCAACAAACCCAGACATCATCATCAAGCTTTCAACATTACAGTTTCAACTCATCACCTCAATGTTTGATGAAAGATTTTGAAAGTACCCGGCGTTGCTGAAAGTTGGAAATTGTTTCAAAATACCCGGCGTTGCTCGTCAAGTTGGCAGTTTTCCTGATCTGTTAGGAAGAAGGACAAGTGCCGTAACAACTGTTCCGGTCTCAGAGGTACTGTTGCAGATTCAGAAGGTCAAGTGCTCAAGTCAATTTGTAGAATTCAGAAGGTCAAGTTCAGAAGCTGTTTCCTGTCAGAAGCTCATTTCCTTCGTCATGGCAGTTTACGAGAGCAGATATGGATCAACGTTGGATCATTGTCCTAAGAATGCTGATCACATCCTGTTCTGAACTGTGCTGACGACGTTTGGGATACATAGAAGTTAAGTGGCCTGTTTTGTTTGTGAACTGTGCCCTTATGTTCTAGCTGAGCCTTCTAAATTCTTTCACACTTTTTGCTATTTGTTACATGTTATATGTTATTTGTATTTGTATATTTATATGTTTATATTCAGCGGGTTTTTTCGGTTGGGCGGTGTCTTTCAGTGGAAGATACCACGTCACAGAGGTTCTACTGTTAGCGTTTCGTTAGGGACTGTGCGAATTTCCTACTGTGAAATTTGCTAGCGACAATCGTTGCTATATCTGTTTAGTTGTGACGAGTTGTGCTTTATTTTCGTTTTTTGTATATTTTTTTTTGTTTCTCTCTTTTTTTTCTGTTTTTTAGTTTCGATTTCAATTGTTTGTATTTGTAGGTCTCATCTTTTCTATTATTCAGTTCTTTACGTAAATTTTTGTGTATACACTGTAGCGTCATTTGTTTGTCATATCTTCGCATTTTGTCATCACATTCTTTGTGATATTTCTTTTTAGTTTCGCTGTTTATTTATTTGACTTATGCGAATGTTTTCGTATTGTTTGATCTTTGTTATTGTTTACATTGACTCTGATCTTTGTTATTGTTTACATTGACTTTGATCTTTGTTGTTTTTTACATTGACTCTGATCTTTGTTGTTGTTTACATTGACTTTGATCTTTGTTATTGTTTACATTGTTGGTGACCTTTGTTATTGTTTACATTGTCTTGTTATTGTTTGCATAGTTCTTGCATAGTTAGCTTTCACTATTGTTACATATATGCTCATGCACTATTGGTCTATAGTGCACTTATCATAACTAACTGGTGGTTTTTTTGCTTATGCACTATTGTAGTGCAGTTATGATAAATAACTGATGGTTATGCACTGATTTGGGTAGTGCACTGATAATTAAGAGGTGACTTGTGATATTATTATACATTTGATAATACAAGTTGGTGTCAAGTCTTGTTTCCCACAGAGATTGGAGTAAACATAGTGATTATACAAGCACTTTATTAAGTCTTGTTGCTATTAAGATTGAAATAAGATAATTAATTATTTCAGGTTCTGTACTCACATTTTAGACATCATGTCTACATTTGAGTACTTTATTGAGCAGGGTAAAGCCCTTGGGAAGACAGGTGATAAATTAGAAGAATTTGCGACTGTTCAATATGCCAAGGCATTGAAGTCGGAAGAAAAGAAAATGAAAGAACAAACTGAACAAAAGAGAATAGATGCTGAGATAGAACAAAAGAAACTGCAGATGCAGGTGGATGAGAAAAGATTACAAATGGAAATGGAAAAACAAAAAAGAGAAGCAGAATCTCAGGAGAAGAGACTTCAGGCTGAGGCTGAAAATAAGAGACTTGAAAAAGAGGCTGAAAATAAGAGACTTGAAAAAGAGGCTGAAAATAAGAGACTTGAAAAAGAGGCTGAAAATAAGAGACTTGAAAAAGAGGCTGAAAATAAGAGACTTGAAATTGAGGCTGAAGAAAGAAAGTTACAGGCTCAGGCTGAAGAAAGAAAGTTACAGGCTGAGGCTGAAGAAAGAAAGTTACAGGCTGAGGCTGAAGAAAGAAGGTTACAAAGAGAAGCTGATGAGAGAAAAGCAAAAATGGAGCATGAAGAAAAACTCATAGCTTTAGAGTTAGAGAAGTTAAAGTTATTGAACGCTGGTAATGCTAATGATGCAAATAAGGTGTCAGATAAGACTAATGCTAAGGATTTCAAGCTTAATCTACCAGCATTTAATCCCTCAATCGATGATATAACATTTTATCTAGATAGATTTGAAAGTGCATGTAAGGTGCATAATATAGATAAAACATTATATGTTTATCATCTGTCCAAGATACTTAGAGGTGATGCTTTGACTTTGTTGAGTATGGTAGATGTGCCTGACAAAAACAACTATGAGGTTGTCAGGGCAGCATTGTTAAAGAAGTACCAACTTAACGAGGACGGATATCGTCTTAAATTTAAAAACATGTTACCAGAAACTGGAGTTGAATTCTCTGAATTCATCTCAAGCATACGTCTTACTTTTTTACGATGGATTGAGTTGTCTAAGACAGAAAGTACATTTGAAGCCCTCATGGACTTACTACTTAGAGACAAGGTCATGTCTTCTGTTAATGAAGCTTTTCTTTCTTTTCTTCATGAGCGTAAGCCTAAAAACATAAAAGAAATGGAAGAATACTGTAGCCAGTATGTTACTGCGCATCCGCACATAACCATTAGCAACTCTAAGGTGAAAGAAGGTCTGCCAGTTGCTTCGGCAGCACCTTATGGCCCAAATTTTATGCGTAAATTTCAGGGTAGCCAGCAAAATTTCAATAAAAAGAGTAACCGTAATTATGCCCAGAATCATAGTAATCAATTCCAGGGTGATTCTTCTTCCCAGAACTGGAGACATCCTAATACTACACGTTATTCTACTCCGGTTAACTTTAGAAATTTCCACAAAGGTAATCGGCATAGAGGGAAATATTTTTCGCAGAGACCTCAATACCAAGATAATAGAGGTTCTCAACAGCATAGAGATGGTAATGACAGTTATGGAAACTGGAACTCAAACCAGGATAAAAATTACAGTAGGGACTTTAATGATAATTGCAGAGGCAATAATGGTCGCGGTAGATCGCAACATAAGAGAAAAAAATATCAACAGACAAACGCTGTTCAACAAGAATCTCAGGGAGCAGATAAGCAGGTTAATAATGATAAAGACCATAATGCTATCGGATGCTCATCTTTTGATTTTGGTAGGGCAAATAAATGTATCCAATGCAGTACTTTATTTGATCCGAAGACCGTTAGTACTCTAAGCTGTGGTCATCCTTTGCCCGCTCTTCCTGCTAATGTTGCTCATGACGGGAGAGGTTCTCTTATATTACATAAGGGGCTAGTAAATAGTAATCCAGTCTCGGTGTTGTTTGATTCTGGATGTACTACTGTCGGCGTTAGGCAATCTCTTGTAGATCCATCCTGTGCTACAGGAAAGGTCATCAAATGTGTCACATTTGGTGGCACGTTGGAAAAATATCCTACTGCCATAATACATATTGCTACTCCTTTCTTCACGGGAGAGGTCCACGCGTGTCTACTTCCAAACCCTATTGCGGACCTTATTATTGGTCGTATTCACGGAGTTAGGGAATGTACCCCACAGCAGATTGCTGTTTGGGAAGAGCAAAACATTGAAGCTACCAATGCGGTGGTCACAAGAGCACATGCTCTGGATCCACCTCAAACTTCATTAACTAATAATGATGAAGTAAATGACCAAGATAGTCACTTGACTATTACACGTGACTCATTTATCAAATTGCAAGAAGAAGATCCTTCTTTACAAAAATTCTTCATTCTAGCAAAAAAAGGGGATCCTAATCAAAATACTAATAGAAAGTCTTGGATTTCTATGAAGAACGGCGTACTTGTACGTATAGTACAAGACTCGACTACGTCCACTCATTCACAAATTCTTGTGCCTAAGAGCATGAGATTGCAAATATTGCAACATGCTCATGACTCGCAATGTGCTGGACATATGGGTTTTTCCCGTACAAAGTCGAGGGTTCTTGCGGCTTTCTTTTGGCCATTTGTGAGCAAGGACATACGAATGTACTGTCGCTCTTGCAAAGTATGTCAGGAGGTCAAATCTAAAGGACCACGACATGCTGCGCCTATCCAGGCTGCTGACATTCCTATTCGCCCTTTTCAAAAAATGGCAATAGATATTATCGGTCCTTTTAGAATTAAGTCAGCTAGAGGACATCAATTTATTCTTACATGTGTCGATATGTGCACACGTTGGCCAGAGGCAATACCTCTCAAGAGCATCTCAACTGCTGATATCGCAGACGCTCTTTGGCTGATATTTTCTCGCTTGGGTTTTCCCGGAGAAATATTGTCAGACCATGGCACTCAACTTATATCAGACACTATGTCACAGGTAATGTCTATGCTACACATTAAAAGGTCTCTCAGCAGTATCTATCACCCAATGTCTAATGGGTTGGTCGAACGTTTAAATAGGACTCTGAAAACTTTACTTGGTAAAATAACTGAGGATCATCCTCAGGATTGGGACAGGGTCTTACCCGCGGCTCTCTTTGCGTATAGAGAGGTCCCCAATGAACATACAGGGTTTTCCCCTTTTGAACTTGTCTTTGGCGCGCAACCGCGCGGCCCTATGTCTTTACTTCACGATCTAATCACTGCCGATAATATTAGCGATGAGACTCAATCTTCTTATGAGTACGTCATTGCTCTTAGGCAAAAGATCATCGAGGCATGCAAACTAGCAACTTCGTCTTCCGAATTTGCTAAAGAAAAGGCAAGGCAGTTTGCAAATAAGAATAGATGTCTACGACAACTTTGTCCAGGTGACAAAGCTCTCGTTCTACTTCCTTCAAGGGAGAACAGACTTCTAATTGCATGGAAAGGTCCATATGCAATAGTCTCCAAAATTTCTGATGTCGACTATGTTGTCGATATTGATGGAAAGCATAAAACTTTCCACATAAATATGCTCACGGAATTTTATGAAAGACCTGACTATTTGCAGCCTATTTTCCAGGCTACGGACAATTCTCAAGTACCTCATGGTCAGTACTCATCTCTGTCAGTTATACAGGATGAGGAAACTACTTTTTCTGATGTCAATCTTCCTCTTTCTATGGTCCCACTTTATTCTACGGAATCTTGGAAAAACGTGACCGTTTCTCCAAATCTTTCCGCTGAGGAACATCGACAAGTTTCTTCGATGTTGCAAACATTTCAGGATGTTCTTACAGACATCCCGGGACACACACATGTCATTGAACATGACATTGTGCTAACTGATCATAATCCTATCAGAGTCAGACCCTATCCAATACCTATCCATTTCCAGTCTCAAGTCGAAAAAGAATTGGATGAAATGATACGTTTGGAAATCATTGAACCATCCACTTCAGCATACTCTTCGTCTATGGTTATTGTTCGAAAGAAGGATAATAACATTCGCATTTGCGTAGATTATCGCAAATTGAACCAAGTTACGAAGTTCGATGCTGAACCTATGCCTTCATTAGAAGAGCTACTCAATAAACTTTCTAATTCTAGATTCTTTACCAAACTAGATTTGTCTAAAGGTTATTGGCAAGTCCCGCTAACTGAACGTGCCAAACCTTTTACAGCTTTTTCTACACCTAGGGGTTTATTCCAATGGAATTTCATGCCTTTCGGTCTTATGAACGCCCCTGCTACATTCGTACGCATGATGCGGCGAATTCTCGCATATCGTACAGATGTCATAGCATACCTAGATGATATCTGTCTATTCAGTGATTCCTGGGAAGATCACTATTTGGGTTTATACGAATTACTGTCTACTCTTCGCGAGTATAACTTGACTGCAAAACCCTCTAAAGCCTTTATAGGATTTAGTGAGATTTCTTTCCTAGGTCATCGTGTTGGTCGTGGTCTTTTAAAGACAGAGGACCACAATGTTTCAAAAATACTTAACATTTCGGTCCCTAAAACGAAGAAACAAGTAAGGAGTCTATTAGGTTTGATCCAATTCTACGGACGATTCATTCCGAATCTGTCCTCCATTATGGCACCGCTTTCTACTTTATTGAAGAAAGGGTCGCCTAATCTGATCCGCTGGTCTAAAGAATGTCAATCCTCATTGGACCAGGTTAAAGCCCTATTTTCATCTCCACCTATTCTTAGGTTACCTACTATTGAGAAGACTTTTGTTCTTCGAAGTGACGCCTCGTCAACTGGGATTGGGGCGGCACTAATGCAGGAGTATTCTGATACTCTGCATCCGGTGATGTATATCTCTAGGAAATTAAATGCTGCAGAAAAGAATTACTCGGTTTTAGACCGTGAGTTATTGGCTATGGTATGGTCTATTCTGAAGTTACAAAGATTTCTTCTAGGCGCACATTTCATTGTGGAAACCGACCAGAAAGCGCTTACTGCTATTCAGAGCAAAAACTTGAAGAGCTCGAGGTCCACTCGTTATGCCATAGCTCTTCAACCATTTCATTTCTCGGTTCGAGCTATCCGTGGTTCGGATAATGTAATGGCAGACATTCTGTCCAGATGCCCACACGATTCCACATGATTCTTCTGTCATATATATATATATTTCCTGATATACAGTCCAATATTATAATGACATGTTAGTAGATTTTTTCTCACTTTTTTTTGAGGGAAATTTATAACATTGTACCATGTAATTATCTAAGAAGGCTTAGTTAGTGATATACGGGCCAAAAGATCACTCGGCCACATTTACATAATATATTTGCATAATTGTATTAAGAGATTTACCAGTTGTCTTTAAGATTTGTGTTATTGATATTTTCGCAGCACATCATTGAAGTCTGCGAGATTATGTCCATTGTGGAACTTTGAGGATATCAAGTCCTGTCCTAGATTGGGAGCGGATGATGTCCACATCTTCTATTGCTTGTTTATGTCAACAAAGAACAACATTGTATTACTTATTAATTACTGATGCATTATATAATGTAATAAAATAGTGCGGTATATTAATATATTACACCGCTGTTTGCACAACACATTATATGATATCATAATAATATATTTAATTTCATATATTGGTATGAGAGTAATTTGACTTTTATTATGATGTTGCCATCATTGTGGCGTGTGTTGGTGGCACCTTCCTGGAATATATACGCGAATACTTAGATAAATTTTTTCTCTAAGGACCTGGGATATGATCTCAGTTTCGCTCCAAGTGTTGAGCTATTTTGTTAGGTATATATCCGCGCATCATACGTGCGTTAGGAGCCTAGATTTTTCCGGCTCCAGGATTTAAAAAAAAAAAAAAAGTTTCATTTTTTTTTCCCGGGAGGGTGCGGTAATGTTACGCACAAATAATTACTTTTTCCAAAGTCTTTGTATGATCATTTTTCGTATGTATGATCATTTTTTGACTGAAGTGTGTATTATGTTTTTTTTACAGTCAAAGGGACATAACCCGAGTTATTGAGACTACAATTTTTTAGGAGTTTGCCTTCTCTTGTATAGAGACACGTTCGGTCTATAATTTCTTGAACGAAGCGTGACCATATCTCCTTATTTGGTAGTATCAGTCAACTGTTGTAGATGTCTGAAACCTGTCTTAACGCTTCTGTTCATGACCATAAAAGGCGCGACTGTGTAAGACTTTTATCTCGAATGTTCTTAGAATCGCTTTGTGTGAATTGATACTCACGTAGATGAGTTCTGCGCATGTCAAAAACTGGGAGTTCGTTCTGTGTGTTCCGCCCAGCTGGGCAGTTTAGAAATGGTCTGAGTAGCGAGCGGACGCAACCTGCGTCTTGTGATTTTCTGAGGGAAATACGTTGTCTTTGTGAGTTAGTTAGCTAACTAGACTATTTCCCAGTATTATTCAAGCCTGCCTGGAGGCATATGTTCGTGGTTGATTTCCGAAGAAAGGTAATTCCTCTTGTATCGAACTTTTTGCTATCATCTAGAAGTTCGTCATTTTGTCGCTCCTTGCTCGCCTGTGTGATTCAAAATGGAGAGGTACTTTGACTAGGTTTTTCGCCACCGGTATCTTTATACCTGAACTAGTTATATATATATATGGGTCGCTCTAGACCAACAAGACTATTGTCTGTGTTCCAGGATTCGTTATATCAGAGATCACGTCCAAGTCAGATGGTTAGACTTAGAAACGTTATAAAGGTCGGTTTGACCTGTATGCCCAGTATGCTATTCACGTGCAGACAGTAAACGGACTTATTGTATACATCTGATCTGCTAGCATCAGAAAGGGAGCATTTATTGTTGTCTATGAACATTGAAGATCTGCAGCTGACACTGTTGCAGAAGTTATATATATTATTTATACAGCTTCACGAACCAGAACTTTATGATATCTGTTTACAATACAACTATTGAGTATTGAATCCTACATGACTATCAGTTAATATGATTTTGAATGCTGCATTCGTTATACTATGCTGGTGATGACATAAATATCATGACTGTTTTGTGGCGTGCAATAAATGGTATAAAACTAAAGCGAAGTTACCATTTCTATGACTCTACACGTCATGTTGCCTGTGGTGTACCCTGTGAACTGTTCTACTGCAACACACACAGCAACATTCTAAATCAGAGAAGACACCTACATCTTGCACTTTAATACCAGGTGTCGATAGGGGTGGCAAGTTATCATTTCAGCTCAAATCCACCTTTATCATTTTTGGTGGCCATATGTTGGTTTACTCTGATACCAGCTATCAAGGGGGTCAACAAACCCAGACATCATCATCAAGCTTTCAACATTACAGTTTCAACTCATCACCTCAATGTTTGATGAAAGATTTTGAAAGTACCCGGCGTTGCTGAAAGTTGGAAATTGTTTCAAAATACCCGGCGTTGCTCGTCAAGTTGGCAGTTTTCCTGATCTGTTAGGAAGAAGGACAAGTGCCGTAACAACTGTTCCGGTCTCAGAGGTACTGTTGCAGATTCAGAAGGTCAAGTGCTCAAGTCAATTTGTAGAATTCAGAAGGTCAAGTTCAGAAGCTGTTTCCTGTCAGAAGCTCATTTCCTTCGTCATGGCAGTTTACGAGAGCAGATATGGATCAACGTTGGATCATTGTCCTAAGAATGCTGATCACATCCTGTTCTGAACTGTGCTGACGTTTTGGATACATAGAAGTTAAGTGGCCTGTTTTGTTTGTGAACTGTGCCCTTATGTTCTAGCTGAGCCTTCTAAATTCTTTCACACTTTTTGCTATTTGTTACATGTTATATGTTATTTGTATTTGTATATTTATATGTTTATATTCAGCGGGTTTTTTCGGTTGGGCGGTGTCTTTCAGTGGAAGATACCACGTCACAGAGGTTCTACTGTTAGCGTTTTCGTTAGGGACTGTGCGAATTTCCTACTGTGAAATTTGCTAGCGACAATCGTTGCTATATCTGTTTAGTTGTGACGAGTTGTGCTTTATTTTCGTTTTTTGTATATTTTTTTTTTTTCTCTCTTTCTTTCTGTTTTTTAGTTTCGATTTCAATTGTTTGTATTTGTAGGTCTCCTCTTTTCTATTATTCAGTTCTTTACGTAAATTTTTGTGTATACACTGTAGCGTCATTTGTTTGTCATATCTTCGCATTTTGTCATCACATTCTTTGTGATATTTCTTTTTAGTTTCGCTGTTTATTTATTTGACTTATGCGAATGTTTTCGTATTGTTTGATCTTTGTTATTGTTTACATTGACTCTGATCTTTGTTATTGTTTACATTGACTTTGATCTTTGTTGTTGTTTACATTGACTTTGATCTTTGTTGTTGTTTACATTGACTTTGATCTTTGTTATTGTTTACATTGTTGGTGACCTTTGTTATTGTTTACATTGTCTTGTTATTGTTTGCATAGTTCTTGCATAGTTAGCTTTCACTATTGTTACATATATGCTCATGCACTATTGGTCTATAGTGCACTTATCATAACTAACTGGTGGTTTTTTTGCTTATGCACTATTGTAGTGCAGTTATGATAAATAACTGATGGTTATGCACTGATTTGGGTAGTGCACTGATAATTAAGAGGTGACTTGTGATATTATTATACATTTGATAATACAAGTTGGTGTCAAGTCTTGTTTCCCACAGAGATTGGAGTAAACATAGTGATTATACAAGCACTTTATTAAGTCTTGTTGCTATTAAGATTGAAATAAGATAATTAATTATTTCAGGTTCTGTACTCACATTTTAGACATCATGTCTACATTTGAGTACTTTATTGAGCAGGGTAAAGCCCTTGGGAAGACAGGTGATAAATTAGAAGAATTTGCGACTGTTCAATATGCCAAGGCATTGAAGTCGGAAGAAAAGAAAATGAAAGAACAAACTGAACAAAAGAGAATAGATGCTGAGATAGAACAAAAGAAACTGCAGATGCAGGTGGATGAGAAAAGATTACAAATGGAAATGGAAAAACAAAAAAGAGAAGCAGAATCTCAGGAGAAGAGACTTCAGGCTGAGGCTGAAAATAAGAGACTTGAAAAAGAGGCTGAAAATAAGAGACTTGAAAAAGAGGCTGAAAATAAGAGACTTGAAAAAGAGGCTGAAAATAAGAGACTTGAAATTGAGGCTGAAAAAGAAAGACTTAAAAAGAAGAAAGAAAGTTACAAGCTCAGCTGAAGCTGAAAAAGAAAGTTACAGGCTGAAGAAAGAAAGTTTACAGGCTGAGGCTGAAGAAAGAAGGTTACAAAGAGAAGCTGATGAGAGAAAAGCAAAAATGGAGCATGAAGAAAAACTCATAGCTTTAGAGTTAGAGAAGTTAAAGTTATTGAACGCTGGTAATGCTAATGATGCAAATAAGGTGTCAGATAAGACTAATGCTAAGGATTTCAAGCTTAATCTACCAGCATTTAATCCCTCAATCGATGATATAACATTTTATCTAGATAGATTTGAAAGTGCATGTAATGTGCATAATATAGATAAAACATTATATGTTTTATCATCTGTCCAAGATACTTAGAGGTGATGCTTTGACTTTGTTGAGTATGGTAGATGTGCCTGACAAAAACAACTATGAGGTTGTCAGGGCGGCATTGTTAAAGAAGTACCAACTTAACGAGGACGGATATCGTCTTAAATTTAAAAACATGTTACCAGAAACTGGAGTTGAATTCTCTGAATTCATCTCAAGCATACGTCTTACTTTTTTACGATGGATTGAGTTGTCTAAGACAGAAAGTACATTTGAAGCCCTCATGGACTTACTACTTAGAGACAAGGTCATGTCTTCTGTTAATGAAGCTTTTCTTTCTTTTCTTCATGAGCGTAAGCCTAAAAACATAAAAGAAATGGAAGAATACTGTAGCCAGTATGTTACTGCTGCGCATCCGCACATAACCATTAGCAACTCTAAGGTGAAAGAAGGTCTGCCAGTTGCTTCGGCAGCACCTTATGGCCCAAATTTTATGCGTAAATTTCAGGGTAGCCAGCAAAATTTCAATAAAAAGAGTAACCGTAATTATGCCCAGAATCATAGTAATCAATTCCAGGGTGATTCTTCTTCCCAGAACTGGAGACATCCTAATACTACACGTTATTCTACTCCGGTTAACTTTAGAAATTTTCACAAAGGTAATCGGCATAGAGGGAAATATTTTTCGCAGAGACCTCAATACCAAGATAATAGAGGTTCTCAACAGCATAGAGATGGTAATGACAGTTATGGAAACTGGAACTCAAACCAGGATAAAAATTACAGTAGGGACTTTAATGATAATTGCAGAGGCAATAATGGTCGCGGTAGATCGCAACATAAGAGAAAAAAATATCAACAGACAAACGCTGTTCAACAAGAATCTCAGGGAGCAGATAAGCAGGTTAATAATGATAAAGACCATAATGCTATCGGATGCTCATCTTTTGATTTTGGTAGGGCAAATAAATGTATCCAATGCAGTACTTTATTTGATCCGAAGACCGTTAGTACTCTAAGCTGTGGTCATCCTTTGCCCGCTCTTCCTGCTAATGTTGCTCATGATGGGAGAGGTTCTCTTATATTACATAAGGGGCTTGTAAATAGTAATCCAGTCTCGGTGTTGTTTGATTCTGGATGTACTACTGTCGGCGTTAGGCAATCTCTTGTAGATCCATCCTGTGCTACAGGAAAGGTCATCAAATGTGTCACATTTGGTGGCACGTTGGAAAAATATCCTACTGCTATAATACATATTGCTACTCCTTTCTTCACGGGAGAGGTCCACGCGTGTCTACTTCCAAACCCTATTGCGGACCTTATTATTGGTCGTATTCACGGAGTTAGGGAATGTACCCCACAGCAGATTGCTGTTTGGGAAGAGCAAAACATTGAAGCTACCAATGCGGTGGTCACAAGAGCACATGCTCTGGATCCACCTCAAACTTCATTAACTAATAATGATGAAGTAAATGACCAAGATAGTCACTTGACTATTACACGTGACTCATTTATCAAATTGCAAGAAGAAGATCCTTCTTTACAAAAATTCTTCATTCTAGCAAAAAAAGGTGATCCTAATCAAAATACTAATAGAAAGTCTTGGATTTCTATGAAGAACGGCGTACTTGTACGTATAGTACAAGACTCGACTACGTCCACTCATTCACAAATTCTTGTGCCTAAGAGCATGAGATTGCAAATATTGCAACATGCTCATGACTCGCAATGTGCTGGACATATGGGTTTTTCCCGTACAAAGTCGAGGGTTCTTGCGGCTTTCTTTTGGCCATTTGTGAGCAAGGACATACGAATGTACTGTCGCTCTTGCAAAGTATGTCAGGAGGTCAAATCTAAAGGACCACGACATGCTGCGCCTATCCAGGCTGCTGACATTCCTATTCGCCCTTTTCAAAAAATGGCAATAGATATTATCGGTCCTTTTAGAATTAAGTCGGCTAGAGGACATCAATTTATTCTTACATGTGTCGATATGTGCACACGTTGGCCAGAGGCAATACCTCTCAAGAGCATCTCAACTGCTGATATCGCAGACGCTCTTTGGCTGATATTTTCTCGCTTGGGTTTTCCCGGAGAAATATTGTCAGACCATGGCACTCAACTTATATCAGACACTATGTCACAGGTAATGTCTATGCTACACATTAAAAGGTCTCTCAGCAGTATCTATCACCCAATGTCTAATGGGTTGGTCGAACGTTTAAATAGGACTCTGAAAACTTTACTTGGTAAAATAACTGAGGATCATCCTCAGGATTGGGACAGGGTCTTACCCGCGGCTCTCTTTGCGTATAGAGAGGTCCCCAATGAACATACAGGGTTTTCCCCTTTTGAACTTGTCTTTGGCGCGCAACCGCGCGGCCCTATGTCTTTACTTCACGATCTAATCACTGCCGATAATATTAGCGATGAGACTCAATCTTCTTATGAGTACGTCATTGCTCTTAGGCAAAAGATCATCGAGGCATGCAAACTAGCAACTTCGTCTTCCGAATTTGCTAAAGAAAAGGCAAGGCAGTTTGCAAATAAGAATAGATGTCTACGACAACTTTGTCCAGGTGACAAAGCTCTCGTTCTACTTCCTTCAAGGGAGAACAGACTTCTAATTGCATGGAAAGGTCCATATGCAATAGTCTCCAAAATTTCTGATGTCGACTATGTTGTCGATATTGATGGAAAGCATAAAACTTTCCACATAAATATGCTCACGGAATTTTATGAAAGACCTGACTATTTGCAGCCTATTTTCCAGGCTACGGACAATTCTCAAGTACCTCATGGTCAGTACTCATCTCTGTCAGTTATACAGGATGAGGAAACTACTTTTTCTGATGTCAATCTTCCTCTTTCTATGGTCCCACTTTATTCTACGGAATCTTGGAAAAACGTGACCGTTTCTCCAAATCTTTCCGCTGAGGAACATCGACAAGTTTCTTCGATGTTGCAAACATTTCAGGATGTTCTTACAGACATCCCGGGACACACACATGTCATTGAACATGACATTGTGCTAACTGATCACAATCCTATCAGAGTCAGACCCTATCCAATACCTATCCATTTCCAGTCTCAAGTCGAAAAAGAATTGGATGAAATGATACGTTTGGAAATCATTGAACCATCCACTTCAGCATACTCTTCGTCTATGGTTATTGTTCGAAAGAAGGATAATAACATTCGCATTTGCGTAGATTATCGCAAATTGAACCAAGTTACGAAGTTCGATGCTGAACCTATGCCTTCATTAGAAGAGCTACTCAATAAACTTTCTAATTCTAGATTCTTTACCAAACTAGATTTGTCTAAAGGTTATTGGCAAGTCCCGCTAACTGAACGTGCCAAACCTTTTACAGCTTTTTCTACACCTAGGGGTTTATTCCAATGGAATTTCATGCCTTTCGGTCTTATGAACGCCCCTGCTACATTCGTACGCATGATGCGGCGAATTCTCGCATATCGTACAGATGTCATAGCATACCTAGATGATATCTGTCTATTCAGTGATTCCTGGGAAGATCACTATTTGGGTTTATACCAATTACTGTCTACTCTTCGCGAGTATAACTTGACTGCAAAACCCTCTAAAGCCTTTATAGGATTTAGTGAGATTTCTTTCCTAGGTCATCGTGTTGGTCGTGGTCTTTTAAAGACAGAGGACCACAATGTTTCAAAAATACTTAACATTTCGGTCCCTAAAACGAAGAAACAAGTAAGGAGTCTATTAGGTTTGATCCAATTCTACGGACGATTCATTCCGAATCTGTCCTCCATTATGGCACCGCTTTCTACTTTATTGAAGAAAGGGTCGCCTAATCTGATCCGCTGGTCTAAAGAATGTCAA
>JAMPIV010015292.1:22500-65393 GCA_024509875.1 Oreohelix idahoensis | reverse complement strand
CAAAACAAACCAAATACCAAAAAAACCCACAACAAACAAAACCAAAAAAAAACCAAAAACAAAAAAAAAAAAACAAAAACCCCAAACAAAAAAAACAAACCAAAAATACCAACCCCCACCCAAAAAAACCAAAAAAAAAAAAAATCAAAAACCCATACAAAAAAAAAAAAAAAAAAACCACATAAAAAAAAAAGAAAAACAAAAAACAAAACCAAAAAAAAACAAAACAAAAAAACACCCAAAAAAACCAAAACAAAAACAACCTAAAAACCAACAAAACAAAACACAAAAAAAACCCCGTGCGAATATAAAATGTGGTTCATATTTAAGAGTGCGGGCGCCGGATGGTGAATGGTAATGCGGCGATAAAATCAATTTGTTTCTTCAAACAACTAGGTCAGTATTTTTTTTTATTTTTTTAAAACACGGCTCTAGTATTGACTAACTTTCATGTTCAAAGCTGAATTTCAATTGACGGAAAAAAACACAAATATTCTGTTATGACTTAAAATCATAAAACAAGCCTTAAGGATCAACTTTTATTATTGCTACCAAATTCACTTAACAGAAAACAAGTTGTCCATGCATTCTACTGCATAAAATAAAAGTGGGTGACTGGTTAACAGTATCAGTAATATGTCATATCGCTCTCTCTCTCTCTCTCTCTCTCTCTCTCTCTCTCTCTCTCTCTCTCTCTCGCACTCACACATACATATACATAATTTTGTGTGGAAGATGACGAATTACTGATTAACGTTGAACTGGCCATCCACTTTTATTCTATACAATGTAATGTGTGGAAGATTTATTTTCGGTTTTTCGTGCATTTTGTAGCACATATGAAAGTTCATGCCTGATATACAGTGTGTCCGGCAGAATCACTACCAATAACAAATGTCAATATTTCTTATACTAATAATAGCAGACCGACCAGATTTTGATTTTCTGTTAGGCAAACTCATTAAGTTTCAGTAGAAACTCACCAAGTTTCAGTAGATCTCCACCAAGTTTCAGTAGATCTCCACATGAGCGCCTTTAGTGGCTCGAAGAATGTCAAGACGGTATTCTATCTCTCTCCACGTGTTTTGCAGCATCTGAGGTATGACGGATGCACAAGCGTCAATTATTCGCTGCCGAAGATTATAATCGATAATTATCCAGTCCCTGCACCGGAGTTTGATAGACAAAGCTTTTTACGTATCCCCATAGAAAGAAATCTAAGGGGGTCAAATCTGGTGACCTTGGTGGCCAATCAATGGGACCTAATCTTTCAATCCATCTGTCTGGAAATTGTTGATGAAGGTAGTTTCTTACTTCATTGGCATAGTGTGGAGGTGCTCCATCTTGCTGGAATATGAATCCTCCTGGTATCCTAGGAACTGCAACATTTTGCAGCATGTTTAGGTATGTTGCTCCCCTGACTGTGGCTTCGGCGAAGAAAAATGGCCCGATCACATAATTCGAGGTTAAGGCACACCACACGTTAAGTTTAGGGCTGTCTCGCTCATGCTCCATTACGACATGTGGGTTTTCATTTCCCCATATCCTACAATTATGCCGGTGAACTTTGCCACAAGTGTGAAAGGTCGCTTCATCGGACACACGATTGAGAAATTCATTGTCATCATCGAGGTGACATAGCATTGCATTTGCGAACTCGGCCCGTCTGGGTTTATCATTTGGCTGTAACTTCTGCACTAGCTGGATCTTGTAGGCTCTAAGCCGCAATCTTTTGTGCACAATGTCGTGAACAGTAGATTTTGAAATACCCAATTCTCCACTTGCCCGTCGAATGGATTTCCGCGGGCTACGTTGAAAAGCTTCGCTAACTGCTTCAACTCTATCTGGAGACAACGCTTCATTGCCGGTTCCCTTCTTTCTCAACAAAGAACCTGTTTCCAACAGTTGCTTGTGCCATTTCACTATGGTATGTCGTTTCTGTCCATATTCCTGCCCGAATATCCTTTGCACAACAATGGGAAACTTTAATTCCGCAAGCCAATAACAGCATTGCACTTTCTGCTGCACCGTGAACTCCGCCATTTTCACTACACGCTTCATCACATTCCGCGGCTGCGCATTACATATGCGTTATCTGCACATTATCGGACAATTTATCAATTATCTCACTGCTCCTAAAAATGTGATGGTTTCTATACGAGGTAACCATAAAAAAATAATTATAACTTACATGGATGAGGAAATATTGACATTTGTTATTGGTAGTGATTCTGCCGGACACGCTGTATATTTACGCTTGATCTATTTACATTTTTCCCGTTTTATTTTTAACAATGAAGGAAACCTGAGCCATGTGAGTAATAAATAAGTAAATAAATATAGGTAATTAACAGGCACTCGTTGGACAGAAAGTAGGACACCAGACAACAAAAAGAAATATAAGTGATAGGCTTAACGGGAGTCGAACCTAGGACCACCCAAACGACGCCATCGCCTTGCTGTGAAAGTAAATCATGAAAGGACGCACCGCCAATTTCGCACCCTTTCTGTCCAACGAGTGAATTTTAATTACCTATATTTATTTGTTTACTATTTAAGTATAGTCACGATCTCCACTGCAAACATAGATCTGTCTTCCGTCAAGCGATAGTACTTACTATACTAATATCCCTTTCTGTCGTTACTGACAATAGGAACATGCCCACGAGACGGTGTCTCGGCAGGCGCAAGGTTGGGCGCTTGATTAAAGAGGTCAAGCTGTTTCCCATGCAGCATGCCCCTCGAAGCTTGCGGGTCCAGAGGAACGGCGCAGCCGATACAGACTGGCACAACAACCGAGGTTATATTCCATTATTCTATGCACCATTATTCAGGCAGCTGAGGCCTGCTTTGAACACTTTGATCTTTTCAAAATAAAAGCGCCGGCCACCCGGGACGCTCAGCGAAGAGCACCCGCGGGAGAGAGCTGGCAGACGGTTGGGCAGGAGGCCACGTGTCATCTAAGGAACTTCGACTGATTTAATGAGCCATTCGCAGTTTCATGTGAGACAATGTGAACTAAGACATGCATGGTTTAATCTTTGAGACAAGCATATGAATACTGGCAGGATCAACCAGATAACTGCAGGGACAGACGTGTGTCTTCTTCGGGCTCTCATGCGGGGAAGGAGACAGCGCTCTGTGCAGAGCGGATCCCTGCGGCCCCGGCGATTTTTTTTTTTTTTTTTTTTAAATTCTTTACCTTAGACGAGAACCACTGGCCGCCTGCCGACAAGACGTTCCCCTAGTCGGAAAGGACGTCGAATACGAAACCAGCTTACTGACTGCCGGCCCAGAACTCATTGCTATAGCGGGGCTTCCTTAGATTCCTTCGTCGAGCCACGATACAGAGATGCGACAGCTTACTCACATCACGACCAGGGCATTACGGACACACGAGCCAAACACACACGAAACCACTGCCTCGCTATCCGATGAACTGGAGGGCCCGTTACCGGGAACACCAGACTCAGTCTTTCGAGACAGCGTCCGCCAGCGCTTGCTAGCTTACTTACTTACTTAGTCGTTCCCCTTCTACCGTGAGGTGTAGAGGTTTGGTAGAGAGAGCGCCAGACTATCCTATCAGCTGTCTTCCTCCTGGCCTGGTTCCATTCTAGTCCTCGGTCCTTCAAAGATTGTCTAATGTTGTCCTCCCAGCGGACTCGGGGTCTGGATCCCTGGCTCTCTGTTTCCCATGCCTGTCGTGGTATCCGATCTTCTCCCATTCTGCAGACATGGCCAAACCATGATAATTGAGACTGTTCTACTTGGGTCTGCAGGGGGTAGGATTTAAGGCCTTGACGTATCGTCTGGTTGCGTACCATGTCTCTTCTTGTTACTTCAACCACCTTCCTCAGATACCTCACCTATAAGGCTTGGATCTGGCCTTTATGGGTTGTAGTCACCGCCCATGACTCGCATCCATATGTCAAGACTGGGACATAGGTGGAGCGGTATACAGCCATCTTCGTTTTCTCACCAACCTCTCTCTTGCTGAGGAATCCTCGATTTATGGCCTGAAAAAGTCTCCCAGCTGCTGCTTTTAGAGTGGCCAACTCTTCTTTGATGCCTCCCTTTCGGTCTATAATAGCTCCGAGGTATTTAAAGTGGTCGACCTGCACCAGGACCTGTTCTCCCAGCTTAATCTGATGTCTTCTTTCTTCTCGTGATATCACCATGGATTTTGTTTTAGAGCTGCTTATGACCATCCCTCTCTTCTCCAGCTCTTCCTTCCAGACCTGCAGGTTGGATTGGAGATGTGCCTCTGATTTGCGCTTGCTAGCTTGAAAACGAAAATGAAAAACGCTTTCCGTGAATCGATATCTTTTGCTCTTTTTTTCATTTTGGAATTTCCTAATTTGCGATCCTCACTCTTGTTACCTCTCCCTCCCCCGCGTATAATGTGGTGATATCCTTTGTATTTTGTTGATATATTTTCTAGCAGTATTTTGGGAAGTGTTTTGGAAGTTTGTGGTGCAAATTAAAAAATCTGGTGTATTTCTGCCGTAATGTAGTCAGTATCTGGCGTCTTGAGCTCCCAAGGTGGCACCACCTCCGTATACTTACTACCGTTTTTGTTTGATTCTTTTAGAGCAATGGTTCTCAAGCGTTTTTCTACCAGAACCATTATTTCACATTTGGATCAGCTGGCGACCCATGTACTAAAACTGACACGCTTATGACGAAGCGATTTATTTTTCTCTTTTTCTCAATTCCTTCATTTTTTTTCTTTAAATGTGTAGACATTGTATCTTTTTTTTTTTCATTATCAGTCGCTCCTGTCACATAGTGACCTAGCACTAACCGGTCTCTAGACCACCTACACTCATAATTGTTTAGTGTATTAAATTTCACACATGCGTTCAGACCTCTTGCCAGTATGAATAGAACAGGTGTTTTGTTAATGGACTGTGATAGATGCAGGGACAACTTCGCAATAAGAGAAGTCTGAAATGAGAATTTACACCACTGGAAAGTAACGTATCTCTCTGAAACAGAATTGAAATGAAAAGAGTGTCCCGGAGCTAATTAATTTGAGATGGGAAATGGTCTAGAAAATGGGCGTGGTCTGCCATAAATCTGTTTCTAGTAAAATGAGATTTCGCGGTTTCTTGGTATTTAGTCTGAGAATTAACAATTCACCAGCACTGCAATCCAAAACTTTGGTCACGAAAGAACCTGTCTCGCAACAAAAGCAGCCTAGCGCGTAAGACTTTCATTTGAAAAAAAGCTTCGTTTGCAAAAGTACAGCCGAGTGGGTTAGTGAGATATATATATATATATATATATACTCATGGAAAAAAGTAAGTGTGCAGCACTCAACAGGGCACTGTGCTTGTGTTCTTGGGTGAACTCAAATGCAAGTTGGCACACATTTCTGTGTGAGTGTTGTTCACTTACCCGTCCAATTACAATTGGATCGCACTATTCATGGGGAGATAATCACGGTGCAAGATAAATCACGTGAAAAGTGCCGTAAGGGAGAATTTATCACAGATAAAAGGAAGGTACGTGTGTAGCTCTAATCACAAGCATGTGAAAACGTACCGTAATCGTTGAAATAGAGAGTACCAAGAGTCCAACAGAAACATCTTTTTTTGACAATGCCAAGATTGAACCAACAACAGCGAGCAATAGCTATAGGGATGTTAGCTTCTGGAGCGACTATATTAGCTGTATCACAACATTTCAATGTTCACAGGAACACTATATCACGCATTCAAGCTCGTTTCCACCAAACTGGATCCACTGCTGATCGCCATAGAAGTGGCCGACCACGAGTTACCACCCCTGCACAAGACCGTTACATACGCCTTATGCACTTGCGTAACAGGTTTATTCAGGCAACATGGACTGCCAGGAACATTCCATGTTTAAGACCCGTGTCGTGCAGAACAGGGCGGAATAGGCTCAGAGAGGCAAATCTCTTACCTCACAGACCTGCAGTTAGACCAGCACTGACAGTTCGCCATAGACAAGCGCGCTTGGCCTGGGACAGACACTTTCACTAAAATCAAAGTGATCACTTGGTCTTTTATTCAATATTCAACCACATTGTGTGCCAACTTTTATTTCATTTCGTCCATGATATATATATATATATATATATATATATATATATATATATATATATATATATATATATATATATATATATATATATATATATATATATATATATATATATATATATATATATATATATATATATATATATATATATATATATATATAGATATATATATATATATATATATATATATATATATATATTGATTACATTCCATTACATGGATGTAATGTCATTTTAGATGGTTATTATTCTCTAGTATAACTGATCTTTTTGACGTTGCATATGTATTTTATGACAGCTAGTAAAACTGAGTTTATATGCACTCGCGAGATACATATCTGCCTTGATGTTGTTGCGGATCATTATCTATTTGGATGAATTATCTCCCCTTGATGTCATTGTTGACTATAATCGAATTGGGTGGATTATCTCCCCTTTTTTGCCATTGAATGGAAGTTAAAGCGTATTTATAGGTAGAGTATATTTTCTAAATTTTTGGGTGTGCTGAGATAATATTTTAATTCTCTACATTTTTAAAGGAGCAATTCACTTCCAAAGTGTATTGAGATAAATAATTAAATGCGGCTGATGCATTTTAATAATAATAATATAATATAATAATAATATAAATTACTATGTAACAGGTAAATAGGACTACTACTGAGGTTGGCAACCTCATCATGTAAAACTAACGGCCACATAAACTACTGCTACATGAGCATATAAATGCTGGGTACAGGCTTCGTGCAAGGGAACCAGCTGCAGTGGTTGCTCTATGCTCACCCTGGAGCGTAAATTAAAGAATAATAATAGTATAATGTGGTTATACATATCTAATAATAGACATTGACTTCGGCATCTACTTGTTGATAGATTAATTATGAACAGTTTATTTCAGTCAAGCAAAAAAACAAAGGTAAATAAATGATGGCTTCTCAAACATTTTAAAAACTGATAAAGTATCTGTATCATCTGAAGTTATGAATTTAAAAAAAAATCGTGTTAAAATTAAAATCCACTTACTGTGTGCGCGAACACACAAAAACACGCGGACACACACACCCTATCTTTTTTATTGTGTTATTCTGTTCTTTACCTGTCTGTTTACGTTTTTGAAGTAATGCAGTAAGTATGATTTATCCCATCCCATCCCATCCCACATCCCACAACTAACATAATTACAGATGAATGTTACGTCGGTTGGTCTCACTCAAAATAGTAACTCGCGCCAGAAAAAAAGTGCGCAACGTACGGTGTGCAACTTGCGCAGCGTGGGTGTTATATAAAACAAATACTTTGGTTTTATTATTATTTTTTTAATTCTTTCACGAAATTAGTAGCGCTCGACAAAGAAAAAGTGCGTAAAAATTGGTGTGCATGAGCCCAATAACATACCAAAGTGAATTGTATTTGAACAGTTTGACACATAATGATCAAGATGATGAGATGGCTGCCCAATATACTCTCCCGAAAATAGTTACAATCAACAAAGAAAAGCGTTCAAATGACGGTGTTCATGAACAGTTTGATTACACTGTATAATGGAAAGAAACCAAAAACACTCTAAGAATGTACTTCTATCTGCTCACCTGGGAACGGAAACAGCACACTATAATTAAAAACCCGTCAAGTTTGACGGGTTATTGCTAGTTAGAATATAAAACACATACACACGTAGTTAGCATTTTTAATTAACCCATGTAGAGTATGGAATATTTTATTAGGAAGATCGTTATGAGTAAGCAGATGGTAGCAGTTGAACCTGCTACCAACACTTATTGATTCCATATATGCTAATTATAGCCCATCAAGGGTTGAACAGGATATTTTTATCTATAAATATTCACGTCTGCGAGTCTCTACCAGTTGATATATTTTTTTTTCTTGATTCCTGGTCAGCTGTTGGCCCAACCTTGGTATGGTTTCAACAAAACTGTACTTATTTATTATTTATTGCCCCTATATACGCCATTTGACTTTTTTTTCCCTTTTTAAAAAAAAAAACTAGCCGTACATCCTACTCTCTACTGAAGAGCATCCCTACTTTCTTCTGTACATTTAATTAGAATCCTCGCGTTGCCTTCCATTTTGGTAATTCGTCTGTATGTACATACAGGGGGCGTCCGACTGGCTAAGTGGTATAGAGCGCCTTCCTCTCGTGGCAAAGTTACTAGGTTCCGGAATAGAAGCCTGGAAACGTCGCGCTCCAGTCTACCCATCTGTAACTGGGTACCTGGCTTTGCTCTTGAGTTAGAGAAGGCAAAAGGCAGCCGTGAAGGAACCGGTAACCCCACCTCATGAAAAGCTGAACCCTAGCATGGCGAAGTCTCTAACACTTAACTCCCGCACGACAGTGCCTGGTATGGGACTGCCTTTACCTTTTTTGTACTTGTAGTTTCTTATCATAATTTCAGTAGATTTTTCCGAGTCCTCAAAATGCAGCATCATCAGCAAAAATGTGACAGTTTTTGTAATGTTTAAAAACTCATCCTTCACCCAAGTCATTTAAGCCAAAGGCAGTATTATAACAGCTGTGCAAGAGAATACAACGCAGCAGTGAATTAAAAGGGCAAATGACTGTTGTGGTGAACTGTGATATTTCCGGGCGTGTCGTAAAACCATTATCTCTTTCCCCATACCTCAACGTCCTCCACATGTCATAGCCACTTGCTCTTCACTTTTAAATGTTGGTTATTGACAGAGACCTGTATTATGATACTGTATGAGCTGAATTCTTCAGTCAGCAGCGGTATTACCTATCATGGATTCTTGATTCCTTCCAGATAATGTTCAAAACAGGCTGTCAACAGTGACATAGACCAAATGTACAAAGATGGTAACATCACTTCACAACGCGGTTTTACCAGTCTGAAAGGAGTGGAAATATGAATTTCCTTGAATCACGTTCAGCATATCATTGGGGGGTGGGGGGGGGGGGGGGGGGGGGGGGGGGGGGGGGGGGGGGGGGGGGGGGGGGGGGGGGGTGGGGGGGGGGGGGGGGGGGGGGGTGGGGGGGGGGGGGGGGGGGGGGGGGGAAAGAGGGTTTGTGTCATAAGAATTGGCATCATCTGGCATTTGCTTATCTCTATATTCAAAACCTGTTACTGTATTTTCACCAATACATGTGTAATAGCTCAAGAACGATTGGGGAAATTGAGATTTATGTTACGAAACTTACCTTGGAGAAAACGGTCCGAATCAAACCAATAGTTTGACACACATAAAGTGTTTTCCAGTTTATCGCTCTCTTCATCTCCACCTCTTCCCCTTGTGGCGAGATGGATAGTTGGGTTAAGTTACCAGAAAGTCGAAAAGAGAACTGGGGAACTAGAGGTTGGGATGTTTCTCGGATTGTCTCCCCTTAGCTCTGCAGTAGTGGTCCAACAGTGGCCAAAACTCAAGAGTATCTAATATGGGCCTTCAAAGGTGTCTACCTTCGCACAAGATTACTTTTGGCAGAGTTCTAGATAGAAGGATAATGATGCTTCTATCTCAATGGAATATCCATAAAATATTTCCGAAGTCAAGAACAATGCTGCATTGGCAGGGCAATTGTTAACTTATATCGGTCCGCCTCCTTTTATGAAGAATTAAGCAATTGTTTTAGCCCATTCAAGCCCCCAGCTGGTGTAAATCCAGCGAAATTCTTTTCTAAGAATTAGCTCTATAGATATAAATATATATCTAGATATATATTAAAGAGTCTTGCTCATACGTATGCTTTCATACCTATAATAACCGAATAAACAATGATTGTTTAGTTTTATAACAATAACATGTAACAAATTTAATAATCAATTAGTTTTAACAGGTTAAAATTATGGTGAATTTTAGGTGTAATTAAAATTGTCTTCATTGAGACTGTGGTTTGAGGATTGATATTAATAAAAATGTTGTCCTTTTGTTGTTTCCTTGTACAAAAAAAACGTAGTTGGTCTAAGTGAGTCCTGCAGCCGTGGGTTCGTCAATTCTTCTGTGATGAAGGCACTTCTTCACACAACTTGTCCAATTTAGGCGGTTGTCGTAGATAAGTGATAGGGGAATTAAGACTTGGGTTGGCCCCTTCTGAATAGAATAGAAACAGGTGATAGCTCAGTGAGAGGTAACGTAAACAAAATAGATTTTCACGAGTGAGATGGTGGAAACTAGTAGAATCTGTCCCTGAAATCGAGAAGCCTTTCTCATTCAGCCTATCTCTACAACCGAACTTAGCTTGTCAGACAGTCTAATAAAATATATATATTAATATATATATATATATATAGCACCACTCACATACGCCCACACATAAGTGACGACAGTTAGACGCACAGACGTGAAAACTATAACAATGGAATATAGATATTTTGGGACGAGCTGACCGACACACTTGAATAAGTTTATGTAAATTTTTGTATTTATCATAAGAAATCTCCACAAGCATGAATTTATAATATCAATCACATATAAATATACATACACATAAGTTAATGAATTACTAAAAAGAATAGACCCATAGGTGTAATCCTTTCCCCCTCTGTTGAGCCCACGATCCCGTTAGAAGAAAGTTATAGCCTCTAAAGAGTCACAGATTTATACGCTATTGTTGCGCACATATTAGTATGTGACGCACAGATTACTGTAGGTAGGCATACAAATGTAAAGTAATAATTATTTGTCTGAATTAGTTAAGAATCATTGACTCTTAGAGTAAGGGGACAGAACCCGGATCGGTCGATGTTAGATTCGATTACACGGGTTATCTTTTCTTGTGTCACAATCTGGCGTATGAATACTAGTTTATGTCACTTTTACGTCAGGTATGGCCAGAAACAGATTGGTCTTGCTTAAAATGTTTATGACCTGAATTTATATGTATTCCTTGACTAGTTAAGGTGATTCGGTCTTACATCTGTGTATCTTTGTATTTCTATGTCGGACTATTTTGTGAGCTGAACTCTGGGGTGAAAGGCATTGATGCGGAAGTGTCGATTTGGTGTGTGGACAGGGAAGGCTGTCATGTCGCTCCTATGGCTGGTCATTTTAGAAAGTTTAAAGATTGATCTGTGAGTTATTCCAGGAAGGAGAGTGTTTCTCTGAACGATTGTATTATCAGAGATTCTCCTATGTTTATTATTAACGCCTAGGAATGGCGTGCGTTATTCGCTTGTACATGTGTTTTTCTAAACCAAGGTAAAACAGAAACCTTTTTTGCTGAACTTTGTTGCTAAGCCGAAACGAGAGACGTATTATCGTGCATCTAGGATTGCTGACCACAGATGAAGATGACATGTAACTTAGCAGCATTAGATTACTCCAGTAACCAGCCTTATTGATAGCAGAAATAGATAGAAGCAATGAGGACATTTATGGATGAATAACGCATTAATTCTGCTTCATACTTCTCCATCCCAGGTGAGCGAAGCTCACGGAGGAGAGCCATTTTGGATTCCCGCCATTGTAAGCGGACCATCGTCGGAGAACAGAAAAGGTCTTACTATCTGATGATGGTACAGAGAGAGATAATATAAAACCCATTACTGTGGTTTAACTTTGTTGCTGTAAACCTTGGATGAACTTTCGGCTTGAGAAACCTAGCCAAGAGAAGGTTCTAACAGTGAACCATTATTGATGTTTATGTATGCACCTTAACTGACGCGATTAGTCAGTTGGAGTATGAGACGATAGACAACCAGGACATTGAGTGCTTGCCTTCTATCGTTCCTTTATATTGATATGCCACATAACTGTACATCTGATATTGTCACTCATTTTTCAAATATACGATGATTTTTGCCAACCTGTTCAAGTACTGTAATCGTGATGTCGAAGTGTACGTCCACTATTAAATGTATGAAACGTCAGCAGTAGTCTGCCCTTTATTGACTTCAACATATGATTGAGTGAGTGACTTGTCAACTCAACAGAACAGTACACACATTCGCGTGGTTTACATCTACACTCTCACTCCATGTCAACACGGGCCCTTGGTAGCGCTCCAACACTGGACGTACAAGGTGACCTAACTACTTAACACTGTGTCGGGACGAGTTGACCATTCATAACCTTAAGAAAGCAGTATCAAACATCACAACAATACAACATCTTATCTATGTGATAGCTGCAAATTCACCCTATTAAACGACTCTGTTTATCAGCTATGTTCTAGGATTTTCCTCTACAGTTAAGAACAGAGTTGATATATTAATCTATTCTAAGAGGAAAACATCATTAGCAGCAAACTTGCATAAAGAAATTACAAAGTGGGTGCATAAATTATACCATAAGGGAATCACTCAGTCTTGCTTTCTCTCTGTTCATTCACCAGTGGCCACTGACATGCTTTCTTACCTACAACCTTGATGTATTGCACCTTCAGGCGAAAAACTTTAGGACACACACACACCCTGAATCCGTGTTCTTTTTTATAAAGAGAACCCCAGCTCTGCAGATACAGGTTTCATCCAATGTTCCGGGGAGCGTTCACTTCACAACTATATTTTAGGATTTCGGTTTATGTCTCTTGACTCAGTCAGGTAAGAAATTTTAAATGGGCTCACAATGTCAGAATCTCGAGGTTTCCAGTACTTAGGAAATAACAGGTTGGTAACTTCTCTCAGTATAAAATTATTGGTCACACCACAATTGGTCAAACGTCGGAAATGTTAATGTTTGTAAATCGCCACATTGGCTGAATGTAAATGAGATTTAGGAAAGAAATATAATCTGGCTCGATAGGCCCAGTTACAGCATTTAGTATTAATGTCTTTTAGGTCGGTACTCTGTCTCCTTCTGGTTGCACACACCATGCCAGACAGGTTTACCTTGAAAACCCAACGATTAAATACAAATGTTCTTTGCTGTGGTTATTCTCATACGCTCATGGAAAAACCGCTGGTAGGTTTAGGGTTTGACCCAGATACTGTATAAAAAGAAGAGAAACATACAAAATGCTTAATCATAATATTATACACACCTCCTATCCTACCCTCGCGTGAAATGATATATTATATTCACTTCGGTTATTTAACTTAAACTATAAACTGCAAGCTTAGAGCTTGCCTTATCGTTTAAAACTTCCGTGAAATAAATTCTAGTCATTAAAAGAAATCACTCATCATGAATTAGAAAAAAATACATACTTCGTAAACACTCATGATGTATCTAATTATCACTTGTGTTGGCATAGATTCCCCAGATGGATCTCTCAGACAGACAATATGGCTTCCTTTTCATCGATTGTGCGCGACCACATTGGGTAAACACAGATTGTCTCAATCAAAGGTGGCTAGACGCTTAAGGTGATAAACGTATTTTGCGCTGACCTGTCTAATTAACCTAGATAATACTACAGTTCAGCTGGTGAAGCGTGAACAAGTCTAGGAGCGGCTTCAGAGCAAAAAATGTAGGGCATAAAATAAGCCGAATAAAAGGACGATGAATGAGGAAAATGAAGAAATACTGCCAGAGTTATGAAAAGTGCACCCACATAATAGGACGATGAAGGAGAGACAGAAGGGCGCCAAACTACATGCACAAACCGTTTTGTGACAGGATGGCACAGGACAGGTAGGTAGTTAACCTCAGAGATCTAGGTGGTAGCTTTAGAAGAGAGCGTGAAGTAAGCCACCTTCTCGCTAGATCTGTTCCATGCTCCAAGGGTGTCTCTGTTAATCAGTAATGTGAATGCACCTGGTTAAGTATTCCTTACCGTTTGAATTATTAAATATCCTTTGAAGTCCACGCAAACAGCAGTAAATTTAGAATTAATAACTGGAATTTACATAGAATTAACAACTACAATTTATAAAATGAATCAATTCTTTTTAATAGTTATATATTTAAAAATGTAGATGGCTTTCTGTACACTGTGACAAGATGGATTTGGGGCGACCCCTTCTCGATCTCTTATTCACTACGGCAGTACTCATTTCAATTGTTGTAAGTACTGATTACCTGGAATTTCCGTGTCGACACATTTCTTTCTGCTCGTTCAAGCAGATATTTGATATTGTCAAAACATTTGACACTCCTTGTTGGTGATAATACATCACATTTGCTAGGCGCGGCACAGCTTTGCTGAGATTATCGCAGGTAAAACCCATATTGGTCTGCTTAGTTTTCGCGTATAGTTGTGTGCTCAAGCGACAGATAACGAGATTACTCAGACATAAATGACATAATCGTTTCCTGTCCGACTATCACGAATACATTACTTTATACGAAAGTAATAAGTTGTTACATCTGAAACACATTGTTGTACGAGTTTACAAATGTGTTGGTGAGTTCGCCTGCCAGGCAATCATATGTTTTATTACCATATATGGGAGACGTGACCTTTGCATCACGCGCAAAATTATTCCATGTCGGAATATTTTGAAAGTATCCCACACAACAAGCATGTTTGAAACGATTGGCGTTCTGATTAGCGTCATAACAAACAGATGCGTGGGTAGGACATGCAATATAACCGGAAGTTTTCGCAGTCGTAATTCACCGTGAGAAATCGCTTGCCAAAGACGACACAACAAGACCTTGCCAGATGTTAGACTTCAGAATTCCATTTATCAGGCCGGACTTTGTGGAAATCTTGACGGACTTAAAGAGCCCTGGAAGACCATTTTAATAAGGAACCGGAATCTGATGAAACTGAAACATAGAGTCATAGAGGGAATCTATTATTAAAATAACGACCCCCAAGTACACGTGTAAGAGGCCTAATCAAGTGTCTTTATTCATCTGAGCAAAACGTCTCTGAGCTATGATTGGCGTAAGTTGTGCATTTTATATTTTTCGTTACTAACATGTGAACTAATATGTATATATTGCCATGTGAATATTAATATGTGAAAATCGCTAGTGGATGTCCAAGTCATTTGAGGCTGCAACCTCAGCGTATAGAATGAGGATTTCCGGAACCACCACTGCAAGGGCTGGTAACTGCATTATCGCTAGTTTCTTACAGAGAACTAAAAGCATAGGCAATCCCGAGTTCCATATGGAGCAGAGAGGGAAAGATGAAAGACATGATGTACATCTTAAGTATAATATTTACATTTTCAAACCAATGTAAATGTCTATGTAAACATATTCACTTTAAAATTAATGAAAGATTCAAACTTTTCAACATGTGTAGATATAAATGAAAACATATTCAATTTATACTGTGAAAACTTTTCAGTCAGTCGAAATGTAAATGTAAACATATTCTATCTGTACTATTAACCTTTTCATTTAAATGTAAAATAAAGATAAAGCTATTCAGTTTAAATGTAAAGAAAGTTTTCTCTCAAGGGATTAAGTTTAATTCTCATCGAGGGTAAATTCTGAGTAGATGGGATTGTGGAATAGGAGAAAGGAGACACATAAGTATGTGTCAGGAAACGCAATACTCAGGAGAGCATTTTGTTTCTATTCTTTTACCATAGTTAATGGTGGTGGTACTAGCTGAGGGCATGTGACGTGTAATGGAAATGAAGCCTTCTGTATCCTTGACAGCCTGTCATGACCGCAGCGTAGTTTTAAGATTCGCTAACAAAGTCACGCACTTCTCTGGCTGTCTGACTCAACTTTTAATCCACGCCTTCTTTTTTTTTACTTGACCATATCAAACGAGCTTGTTTACCAACCTTCGCAACCTGCCATTCATAGCAGGGGGCGAATGACGTTCGTCTACGCAAGTTTCTCACGCGAGCGAAGCTAACAGTATTACGATGACGAGCAAATCGCACGTGGAAAACACGTGGAAGGTAACGGCTTTTGAAGTTTCTCTATAAGGGTAGCAAATCCTGTGATGTTCGTACTTTCAGGGAAAGATAATCCTTTGATCTCGAGAAACGGGGAAATTCTCAGACGGAAGCCCGCTACACGGGTTAAGCTTTGTTGTCGTTCAGCAGTGGCCGGCAGAAGCGACCGTTAAACCCTTGATCGGGGAAACGTAGTTTCAGATTTCTCTGCTGAGAAGCAGAGTGTGAGAATTCACATCTCCTAGAGATCATAACATCATGATCCTATATAAACTGCGTCTTTCTCAAATCATTATCAGTTGTCGCTCAGATTTTATCGGAGAGTCTAAACACGTTATCTAGAACTACTGGAAATAGATATGTTAATAGATCATGGTGTTTCTTTCTGGATTTCTGGTAATCTATATAAATTTGTGCATAAGCGTATTAAAGTTTTAAAAGTTTTAGCATCTTAAATTCACTGTGACTTCTAGGTGTTAAGACTAGCGAATTAAATAACGCGTAGCTATTTTTATTCCAGATGTTTCAGTTGCAATGTAAATTTAATCACCTGCTATCACACAGAAAGAGACGGTTTAGTTATCTAATTAATACACTAGGCGACTGTCGTAAATTTATTTTGAGAGAAAAGAGTCGTAGAAATAGTGGTCCGGTTTAGAGTGGAAAATGATGATGGAAAGCTCAGTGATAGAAAATGTAGAGATTTAATAGTTACTTCACAGCGTGCTGGAGGAGAGTAAAGACAGACTTATTTACGACAAATCGTGTCTCACAATCTTCTCTTTCACTCTCCTGGTCAAACAATTATTTGCCAGTTTTCCAGGCTCGCATCTGCGCGCACACCGATTCGGTGTTTTCAAACACACACACGACGTTGATACAAACTATATTAAACGAATAGGGGAAAAGTTGGGCTTTGGGTATATCCAACACACAGAACTAAATGAGTTTAGGTGATTTTATTCACTTTAAACATCAATCACTAAAAATATCAGATATTACATAAATTATCATAAGTACACAAATGCAAATAACAAGTTTGGGAGGGGGTGAAGAAGATTGGTATCGACTAAGCCCTTCCCGCTCATTAGACAAAGACAAACCCAGTCCAGAGATAGATAATATCAGGAACACGGGTACGTTAACCTAACAGTAAAGTTAATTACTCTGAAAGAGGTGTTACCAAGTTAGGTATAAGTGATAGAAAAAAAAAACTGTTCTTCCCAGCTGTTCTTCCCTTTACTAAGCAAATGGAAAGGAGGTGGTTTTAAACAGAGTTAACAAATTATCAACTATCCCACTTAAAGGAACAATGTAGGGTATACAGAAAAGATATATGTTACCAGGTAAGCAAGTTAACAAAATGGTCACACAAAAGAATTAATTTCCTGTCATTCATACACGCGCTAGCAAAGGCCTTCACTCATCTTGCTCTCACTTACCGATTGTGAAAAAATCTTGCACTCCATAGAATAACACAACAGCAGTTACACCTCAACTAAATGTATGAGTGTTTGTTCAAGTTCTAGCCCCAGATTATCGGGTAGGCGGTCAGCACATAAAAGGATCCCGTAATCGCTGGAAAATGAATCTGTAGTTGTGTCTCTTTTCTTAATGACAGTTTCTATGGGAGGGCACGGTCTCTGATACCGGGGTGAGGATGGTGTGGTCTATTTGACTATGCCGCGGATAATAAAATTCTTACGCGTGCTGGTACACTTTATCCGTGAGGTATGGTTTAAGTCCAGTGAGAAAACTAGTCACATCACTGTTCAGGAAATTATGAATTATCTCTCTGTGTCAGTAAACTAACAAAGCTCGGGCCAGTGTTCTTCTTCCCGTTACGACTTAAGTTGTTTGATGGTGCGTTAAATTTGTCTTTGGGTGTGCTTTCTTTGCTATAAGTTAGATAGCGGAATTCCAAACATAGAATCGCCTCAAAGATTAAAAATTTACACAGTCTCATAGATAGATCATTATATTTAAAACTGGAACTCTTGAGATGGTTTAATTAAATAGATTTAAATTAACACAGAATCCCTTTAAATAGAATGACTGAGCTAGACCACTGATCACTTTACACAATATATATTACCGCTTTGCACAGAAATAGAAATCACTGCAAATATATATAAAATCCAGGGGAAAATCTATAACAAGATTTCAATAAAGCTAGTGCTTCTGTAAAGGTCTGGCCAGCGAGTGATAACGTGTCTAGTTCTTCATGGTCTATTTAGCTAAAATGGAATGTAAGTTGAGTGGGACATGATAAACTTGACAACTTATTTGATCTCACGAACTTTTGGGGATCTGACCGCCAAATCAAGAGAAGAAGCCGCCCCCTGGTCTTCGTATCCGCTCGCTGCTGCCCGTTTCGCTTTCCCCCGTTCGCTCGGTTCCTCGATTGACACCGAGACGCGAAATTAGCGGCAAGCAACTGCGTCTCGTATCAGGGAAAACTACTGTCTTTGATAACGCCGATAGTCTCCCCTAAGATCCCTCGGTCTGTCTCTTTGATCTCGTCGCTGTATCCTACATGAGTCCCGGTGGAATGCGTTCTGGCAAACGAAAAGTTACAACAAATGTTCAGGGGTTCTAATGTTATGAAAAGCTAAAGGTCCCTTTAAATCATCCATCATATCAGGGAAAATTCACTTGCCAAACTAGACGTACGTCACAGCGACTGATAAGTGACAGAAAAGATTTCGCGTTTATTTCATTTGTGTAATTTTGTAAGTGACGGTTGTTTAAATATCATGCGACTTAACAAACCAATGCCGACAATCTAATAGTTATTAATGACAGGCGATATTTGTTAAAGTGCGCGTAGGGATAAAGTAAATAATAACCAATCAGAAGGATAGGCTAGACATAACGTGCGCCTTTTAACTTTAATCAGGACTGACGGAGAGGAGGAGAGATGTCTCGTCCCCTTCCGTGTATATATATATATATATATATATATATATATATATATATATATATATATATATATATATATATATATATATATATATATATATATATATATATATATATATATATATATATATATATATATATATATATATATATATATATATATATATATATATATATATATATATATATTATATATATATATATATATATATATATATATATATATATATATATATATATATATATATAAAATTAGTAGTAATTCTTTCATAAAGTTCCTATATCCTTTAGGCAACCTGATCAACGGCGACCAGAGGTTCTCTTTTATGTGGCTATTTCTTGGGCCGTGTCTCAATTTTTACTGATTGAATTAAAGTTGTCTTCTGTTGGCTGACGCATCTCCAAGTTTCAGTTGTGAACAGGACGGGCCACAGAGACTAACAAACATTTTAATAGTAAATTTTAAACTGGACTTACAAAATACGCAGATATATTTTCTTGCATTTTTATCAGCCCATTGTGGTGAAATAACAATAACTGTTCTCCCGACCTCAGATAGTCGTTTTCCAAGAGGATATTTATCCAGAAGAGTTACGCTATTTCAGAATCCTCACTCATCACAGAGCCAGCCGGCAGGATTTACAAATCAATTACTTACCATCATGAGTAACAATTTAGCAGCTAGCTGTGTCCAAGTACCAGAAGTATTTGTTTTTCCATTCTTTGCTGTGAACACTAGATCTCGATTTTTCTACCATTAACTATCCAAGGTGACACTAACGATCCAGGATTACCTCACCAAACTTGGCGTCCACCTTATAAAGTCATTGTCAAGGCTGGACTGGGGCCAAATTTGACACTGTACTCTGACATTATCAATATCGATAAATATATTCAGGATAACTGTACATTCCAGGAAATATCACCAGATTAGATAAGGAGAGAGAGAACGTGGCCACGTATGACACACAGAGAGAGAGAGAGAGAGAGAGAGAGAGAGAGAGAGAGAGAGAGAGAGAGAGAGAATATTTTCTTGTTACGGTAGCTTGTGCCAAACTAGTTATTTTTGCTTTAACCATTGTTTACTTTACGGAGTAGCACGTATATGGAATTTTGTTCACTTTACTGTCTATATACTGTAACCTATTGCTAACCTTTTGACCTTTGGGGTTATTAACTTGGTTGGATTTTTATCTTCTCAACGAAGGAAGGGCATATGCATTCTGTTATATTTTCTATGCATGTAATTCTGATGTATCTGATCTTTCTCTTTTAGATATTCGATGTTGTAAAGTTTAGTGATAATAAACAACAAAATAACTAAACTGTGTGTCTTCTCCTTAACTATTCACTCGTGAAAATCTATTTCTTACACCTTACTTCTCACGTATTATCACCATCTCCTATACTCAGGCGTGACCTTACATAACTTAAAAATATCTAAGCACGACAGGGCACTATATCTGGAACAAGAAGGAAACAGTGGCCTGAGCTTTAAGACGAGGGACCAACTTTGTAGACACTCCCTGACACTTCTGGGAGCGTGCTACGCCCTACATCCTTGACCAGCGACGAGCGTTATCAGTGATCAATCTACCTAGAACCAACCCATCAGCTGGAGCTGAACCTACCAGTGGCAGATAAGCGAAACCTATCAGTTGCCACGTGAACTCCTTTATAAACTTTTATCCCATCACAACAGTGATGATACCTTTCTGAAAAAAAAAACATTATTCATTCTTTTAAACCCTTGTTAAAACTAAATGATTATTAAATCTGTTATTTGTAATTGTGCAAATTTAACTTCGACTTAATCATTTTAAATGTATTGCATGTTTGTCTCAGTCAATTTACTAAATACACTCTAAACAGAGCTATACCTTAATAATAAGACTTCCACTTGACGAGCTAAAATTAATGATTGCTTAATCCTTCACGTAAATTTTCGGCAGATCATAGAGTTAACGTTCTCAGCCAATGCAGCATTGTTCTCGCTTTTCTGAATATCTTGTGAACACCACCTTGAGATAGAAGCATCACTATCCTTCTATCTACCATAGAAGCATCACTATCCTTCTATCTACCATTCTGCCAAGAGTAATCTTGTGCGAAGGTAGACACCTTTGAGTTTTGGCCACTGTTGGACCACTACTGCAAAGCAGGGGAGGCAATCCGTGACATACGCAATTACACAATCTTGAAATTAATGTACTGTCACTTGTCGTGTTCATCATAAAATTGTGGCCCCTGGTGACTTTTTTTGTTTTGTTTGTCAAGTACCACATTCAGCTTATCTGTTTGGAAATAGCTCTACAGTTCAGTTCTATTGATGGATGGAGGATGAGTATATGGTGCTGTCCCACGATTTCACTTTGCTCGTGGACTTTATTCATCTGAACATAAAGTTACCATATTTCTGCCAGGCATGCAGCGTTGTTCTTCGAACCGCTGGAATCATATTCGTCAAGTATGTCTTTCTATTCACAGCATTCTGTGTTGCGCGTTCAAATACAGGAAATGAAAAGGTACGAAACAAGGGCTTATGTTATCTATAGTTTACCACTAGGACGTTCCTCCTGTGACAGACTGGCCAATATGGATCAGAATCCTCATGTTGGACAACATGTGAATGAAGCTGTGATTCTGCCAGTCAAGGGAGTACGTCGTACCTTTATACATCAACATTATAATATAATAAAGCAAACATGAAAATTCACTAAATGCTACTAACATCATTAAAAAATATTTTGTTACTTTTACATGTATTTTCCTTTGGTATTTAATTTCGCAAAGCGGTCTCACTTCATCAAAATGTGACAAAGGTGAACTCTTTGCTCTACACAGCTTTAAAATATAAGCCATGAAATGGACTTTAAGCTGATATTGCTGGCACGTGAAGCCCTAATAAGGACTAGTCCTAAAAATGATTCCCCAGTCGAGCCAAAGCTGTTCGTGGATTGTTTGATAGGTTATACTCAGTGGTAGACCATCTTCAGTTGTCAGGCTGAATTAGGGTACCAAAGCAAAACACAGGCATGCAGATCTATGTCAATCGTAACGCGAATTTTAAATATTACATCAATTTTACATAACACTAACACATCTTATAAGCTTACTTACTTAGTCTTCCCCTTCTACCGTGAGGTGTAGAGGTTTGGAAGAGAGAGCGCCAGACCATTCTATCAGCTGTCTTCTTCCTGGCCTGGTTCCATTCTAGTCCTCGGTCCTTCAAAGATTGTCTAATGTTGTCCTCCCAGCGAACTCTGGGTCGTCCTGGAGGTCTGGATCCCTGGCTCTTTGTTTCCCATGCTTGTCGTGGTAGCCGATCTTCTCTCATTCTGCAGACATGGCCAAACCATCTTAGTTGGGACTGTTCTTATAAGCTAACGAGCTTTAACAGTACTTCGATGACTGTGGCTTATCACAGATTAAGTCAGCTTAGCTGTATGAGCTTGATGTGAATTCGGGAAGTATTTGAACTTTTTTTGTTTTTTAAAGTTTTGTCTCGTTTTGGCGAGGCACGTCCCGTTCAACCTAGGCGGTTATATTAGGGCGCATTTCAAAAGACCCTTAGGTCTGAGATTTATATTTGAACTGTGTCTGAAGCGGCATATATACTTTTTTTTCAGTCAGTCTTGCTTGACTGAGTCTGCGTTTGATTGGTTTTCCCTCACTTAATTCCATTGGTTGTCTCCCCTAACAACTCCTGCATTTGATTGGTTTGCTCCTGCCCTACTCGATTGGTTGTTTCCCTTTCTAGACTACATAATAAGGTAACCAATTTTTGTTTACTGGAAATGACTTTCTACCAGTGGGAATAAAGTGAGTTCCACGGTGATTCACTTTTTATGGTGAAAATTCAGTGAGAAGTCAATTTCCTTGGTGTAAAATCACAGGGAGAATTATTATTTATGGTTAAATCACAAAGATACTTATTTTTCACTGCTAAAATCCAGTGAGAATGATATGCGGAATTCAGTATTAATCACAGAGAGGTTGGTCCCGTTTCGCCACAACCCTCACTCCTTAGATCAGAGATAAAAGAATGCGATAACTTTTCCAAAATGAAGGCTGTGAATAATCATATCAGGAGTTTCGTTATAATGAATATTTTTATATGTAATAATGCCTCTACCTTTTTTTTTTAACTTTATAGTTCGTTTTATATTTGTTTTCTGGGGAAAAAAACGTTCTTAAAAATTGCATTGTTTATAATTAGAGCATGAAGTGTCTATTATTATAGATCGCACATAAAATTTATTACGATTTATTTAATGATAATGTTCTTCTTTTACCCTGACCTTTATTCCATAGTGTATAGTTTACATTATTTCTTGACTCCTCACTGCTCATATTGCCTGCGTGATTTCTGTTATTAGTGCCTTGTGCTGGATTATTTATAGGTAAATCCATTTGTATAACTAAGATGTCTAGTTGCAGTTGTGAGGAACTGCTTCGTTGATAACATGTTCCTGAAATTATTATTACTAGTTTCCCCGTGGCGAATATTTTGCCAGAGCTGTTTCGAGGAAGAATTAAAGGTCGATATTGAATTACACTTACCCCCCCCCCCCCCCCCCCTCCCCCTCCCCGGCTACCTTCGCTGCTAGGTAAGGTGTCGTAAAGTTGTGTTGGTTTCTCGGTAAGGAAGCTAGAGAATGGCAGAAATGATACTCTGTATCCATTGGACCTCAGTTATTCTTCTCTGTTCCGCTGTCAGGGAGCTTATTATAGTCGTCTATGGTCACGTATGTGTACGCTGATGACGATTCGCTCCTTTTCCTCAAACGGATTTCAGCTTTATATTGAAGCCGAAATGTTTTTGTTTTTTTTCAACTCAACAGTATATTTAGCCACTGTATTTGCAAGGCGTCCTCTATGAAGCTCACGTTGCGTATCTGTTTTTGTGTGTGTTTAGTCTGGTATTTAGTGGGGGGGGGGGGGGGGGTTGTTAGGATGTCAGGTATTGGTAGTACCTCTGGTGAAGGAGCTATCATGCCCTTTTCAGGGCAGCTCGGTCACCTTTGGTCCAAACCTGGCATCCAGCTCTCACCTGTGGCTCATCGTAGCTGTCAGCATTGCGACAGCGGCCACCCCCCGGGAAACGGCTTTGACAGGCCGGCTAAACTAGGTGAGGTTAGCCGACTGGTTATAAACCTTCGGTGAGTTAGGGTCTGCCTACCCATGCATGCGAAGACTGGATTCGATAGATTGCGCGGAAGAAACCACCTGTTGGTTCAACGGGCATGACGGCAATTACCAGCAATGCGCTGTGGAGCGTAAGGAGCACGGCGAGGCACATAGAAAGCCCTGGTCATCCACTGCACCTGACTTCATCTCCAGTCGTCTTGACTTGTCTTGCCACTGGATTCAGATGGACTCAGGCGAGAGAGTGAGGTCGACGAATTGCGCAACTCTTCCTCACTTTAATCCAAATCACTGCGCAAGTCACTCTTTCATCCATTCATCCATCCACTCACAACAAGTCCTGTGGCGATGGGCGAGCGGCGAAGCGGCAGGCGTGGGTACGCTGGCAGTCGTAGTCGCAGACCTACACACAGGCGGCTGAGGCCATATGGTCGTCTTCCACTGATCGGAGCAGCAATGGGATTCGGCAACCCCCTGAGTGACTGAGTAGCCCTCTTTAGGAAAGCACTGCTCACCTCCATGGCATGAGGAAGGGGCTAGAAAAGGTGCCCTAAACATTGCCTGCTCCACCATTACCTAACCAGCTTACAGCGGTTGGTGGGTACCCTACTTCGGCGGGCGACACATAAGAAAAAGAAAGGACAGATTTTACCTCCTCATTCTAGGCGCATGGAATGTGCGCACTCTCCCTGACAAAGACTTTAACGCAAACAGACCTGAGAGGCGAACTGCCCTGATTGGGAGAGAACTGGCCAGATACAACATTGACATAGCAGCACTGAGTGAAACTCGACTTGCAGGCGAGGGCCAACTTTGCGAAAAGGGTGCAGGTTATACATTCTATTGGAGCGGAAGAGGAACTGAAGAAAGACGAGAAGCAGGGGTTGGATTTGCAATCAAAACAGCACTTGTTGGCAAGTTAGCGGGGCCCCCAAAGGGAATAAACGACCGACTCATGACGGTCAAGATCCCCCTGCTTTATGGATGGAAACATGCCACCATCATTAGCTCGTATGCACCAACTATGACAAACCAGGATGACGTCAAGGATAAGTTTTACGAAGAATTGCATGCAGTCATTGCATCAGTTCCTAAAGCAGACAATCTCATCATTCTTGGTGACTTTAATGCAAGAGTAGGCTCAGATAACATCTCCTGGAATGGCACTATCGGAAAGTACGGCGTGGGTCGCTGTAACAGCAATGGACTTCCTCTCCTCCAGACTTGCGCAGAACATGACCTCCTTGTCACCAGCACCATTTTTCGACTTCCTACCCGCAACAGAACCTCCTGGATGCATCCTCGCTCAAAGCATTGGCACCTAATTGACTATGTAATTGTTAGGAAGAAGGACAGGCAAGATGTCCGGGTGACCAAGTCCATGTGTGGTGCCGAATGCTGGACTGATCATCGCCTCATTGTGTTTAAACTTAAAATTCGTATCCAATCAGCCAGGCGCCCTCAGGGGAAAAAAACTCAAAAAAGGATGAATGTCACCAAACTAAAGAAGATAAAAATCAAAGTCATTTACTGACACCCTAGAAGACCGTCTCAAATCTATCTCGTTAGACGGCCAAAGTGTGGAAACAAATTGGGCAGCCCTAAGTGAGCAGATCTACAACACTGCTACAGAGGTCCTGGGTCCCGCCATCAAGAAACAAAATGACCGGTTTTGATGAGAACTCAGATGATATAAAGAAGATGTTGGCTGAGAAACACCATCTCCATAAAGCATATTTAAATGATCCAAAATCTACATCCAAGAAAGACGCTTTCAACAACTTGCGTAGAATCGTCCAAAATAAACTACGCCAGATGCGGGTTTCATGGCTGAGTAATAAAGCAGATGAGCTCCAAGGCTTTGCTGACAGCCATGACTTGAAAATTTTTTACCATGCACTCAAAGCAGTCTATGGTCCAACATCATCAGGATCATTTCCCCTCCTTAATGCAGATGGAAAAACACTAATTACAGACAAGGAAAAAATTCTCCAACGCTGGGTCGAACATTTTAATAATATTCTGAACCAGCCATCATCTATTAACGACGAAGCCATCAACCGCCTGCCCCAAATTCCTATAAATGAAGCACTAGATGATATACCAACTCTGGAGGAAACTCAAAAAGCGATTCGTCAACTTTCTAGTGGAAAGGCCCCCGGCTCCGATTCAATTCCTGTTGAGGTCTATAAAGATGGCGGTAGAGATCTGATAGAGAAACTTCACATGATCTTCCAGCAAATGTGGCAGAGTGAAACCATCCCACACGATCTCAAAGATGCGTCAATTATACATCTATATAAACGAAAAGGTAATCGCCAAGACTGTAACAATCATCGAGGCATCTCTCTATTATCAATCGCTGGGAAGATATTCGCTAGAATCCTTCTGAATCGCCTTACGGCTCATCTTGACAAAGGTTTTCTACCTGAAAGTCAGTGTGAATTCCGGAAAGAACGTGGAACCACTGATATGGTGTTCGCTGCAAGACAGCTACAAGAAAAATACCAAGAACAGCACTGTGACCTGTACACAGCTTTCATCGACTTGACAAAGGCGTTCGACACGGTCAGTAGAGAGGGTCTATGGAAGATCATGGCAAAATACGGCTGCCCAAAGAAATTTATCACATTAGTGCAGCAACTGCATGATGGAATGCAGGCTAGAGTTCAGGAAAACGGTGAGCTATCGGAGCCTTTCCCCGTCTCAAATGGAGTTAAACAAGGGTGTGTACTTGCACCAACTCTGTTCAGTATCATGTTTTCTGCTATGCTGACTGATGCTTTCAGAGACGGGGACACAGGAATCGACATCAGATATCGTTGTCACAAAATTAACCGTGATACAACGTTAAAATATCTCCAATGATACAACGTAGGGATAAAAACTAATGCGTAAGCTGCTAGAATACATGATCGCCCACGCCGCGGGTCATCACCCGCCATGGAAATTAAATTGTTAGACTTGAAGGCAAAACGGAACGGGATGAGAACGGAGATCAAAAGGAAAAATCTGACTGAACGCGTGCTTGAAATTAGCAAGGCTAAAAGACGCAAGTGGTGGGGAAAGGAGGAAAAAGTCACGTCCCCAAGTTGACATAAAGTAAAGAAATCGACAAAAGGGACCTTGGATATTATACGCCACAGTCATTTTTTGGACGCTTTTGCGATAACTTAGTCCGTTTATTTGAATGCAGTGATGAACGTATTCTAGAAGATTCTAGAAAATATTTGAAAAGTAACTTTTCTTAATAATAATGTTAGGAATATAAAACCTAGCTGGCCGGATGGCCCATCTTGAGCAGTGAAATAATATGCTTTCATTTATACAGACGGACAGATAATAAGAAAGATATTGACAAAAGACTGTGTTGTTCATATCAACGATCGACTGCATTGAAATAAAACATGTCACTAATTTTCAAAAATTGTGGCCTTGAAGACGCAAGTGCTAAAATCTAGTTGGAATGAAGAGACGGGGTGGGATGGTGAATTGTGTCTAAAAATAACTTTAAAGGCAAAATTGTGTAGGGGAAGGCAGGGTTGGTTCAAAAAACAAGTGTGTTTTTTTGTGAAACGCAAGTAGAGACGGACGGACCAACAGACAATAAGGCATACTTGACTGAGGTATGACTGAAATGACTTTGTGGTAGGATATTTGAATTTGAAAAATAAAAGGCAGTGATTGGCCATAGATGAATATATTATCGGCGCTCAGACGCGCATTTTGTGCCATTCATTATAAGTTGTCCTAGTAGACACAGTGAATTATTAAGTGGTGTAATTCCCAGAAGCTATTGAAATATTTAGAGGGACGCCATACTAAGGCCAGCAGCTCAGCTGAGTTTTGCTAGCATTTAACTGTGTACTATATTCATAATTCTGGTAAGACTGAAATTATTTCTTTGTACATTTTAATATTTGTTTAAGGTTTCGAGTGATTGGATACTGCAATAGCATAATCTGTCCCTTACAACAAGTAAGGATTCGCTCTAGACCCCCCGCCCCAGTTCAGGGTCTAGAGACAAATAAAATACATAAACTCCAGCAAGGATTATGAAGGACAGATCAAGTGTTGAGATCAGTGAAACATATCACCTATCATATTCTATGGCAGGAAGCTAATGAACATATTTCAGAATACGTAGTCTGGGAGAACTTATCCTATGTGAAACCAACTTGGTAAGATGTGTTGTTTGGTCAGAAAGATCTGACCCGTCTATGTGGTGTTGTTGTTGTGTAGTGTTGTGTCCAGAAGTGGTTAGAGGATGGAGTTCTGACACATGACTAATACTGTACTTTGATTGCAGAGCTGTGAGTTTCAGTTGGCACCAATGCGTGTCAAATGAGTTGTTGAAAATTACAAGAGTGGACCCGTGCAGTAACATTTTGTCAGAGCAGCCTATTATAGCCCCCAAGCACGGAGAGGTGGGGCCACCAGACTTCTGATATTAACCCCAAGCACGGAGAGGTGGGGCCACCAGATCTCAGCACCAGAGCTACACCTTCAAGCTACGTGAGCGTCTGGTCTGCTGAGAATTCACCAACTCAACTTATTTGCTAACACCCCCATAAAAATTCCATCCAATAACTGGACAATGTGTAGTCACCATAGACAGGGAGTGATGAGGCCACCCCAACAGCACATCCATTAAGTGTTTTCCCAAAATAGATTACAACTATAAACAGTAGTAATATTAACTAGTCTAGTAACATACATATGTACACTTCTTCTTCTTCTTCTTCCGTCCTTAGCCAAAGACCGACCAAGCAGTCAGAGGCCATCACGCCTTGTGGCGTCTTAAGGGCAACAGCAGATTGATTTTCTCTGTTGTAGTTTCCCATCACGCCTAGCGGCGTCTTTAGGGCAACAACAAATAGATCCATCTGCCGTTGTTTCCGTAATCGGTGTGACAAGCCAACGGGTGATCAGCCCATTGGGCGACATATGTACACACCTTGCATTTATTATGTAATATTCATGCATTTTTTTCATAATTGCAAAACCTTTCATATGTTCTGACCAAATTAAAACCTTGGTTCAGAACAAATAAATTTAAAGAAAATTACTATCAAAAATTTTACACACTTGAGTTAGTTCAGTGTATTATAACATTTATTAATATTATTAGACTTAGTAAATATCTGTGTGTGTGTATGTAAACTACCACAACACATTACATATCATTACCCTAGACATTTAACGTAGCCACATTCATTAGTAAAAAAAAAGATAGGTGTGAGGTCGTAGTGGTAGCACGAAGGGCCTTCTGACAATTCACAACTACATTTTATCTCAGGAGCCTTCACAGCTGACCTCATGCATCACACTTAATAATATCACCATCATACAATACCATCAAATCCACTACAATCGTATTGATGGAAAATTGTTTAACCTTAGGAGGCTTCAAGCAAAAACCAAGATCAAATCACACACCATCAGAGATCTTCTGTTTGCTGACGATTGTGCCCTCAATGCTGGCTCAGAGGCTGATCTGCAGCATAGCTTGGATAGATTCTCCGAAGCCTGTTCCAACTTTGGGCTTACCATCAACACGGAGAAAACAGAAATCATGTACCAACCAGCTCCCGGCACAATTTATACTGAGCCAATCATCACGGTAAATGGTGAGAAACTGAATGTTGTGAACAGATTCACATACCTTGGTAGCACACTATCCCAGAACATCGTCATTGATGATGAGGTGAACACCAGAATCTCAAAAGCCAGCAGCACATTTGGCAGACTATACACCAACGTTTGGCATCGAAGTGGCATTGGTCTACAGACAAAGCTGAAGGTGTACAGAGCTGTGGTGCTTCCAGTGCTGCTTTATGCATGTGAAACATGGACAGTATACAGGCGCCACGTAAAGAAGCTAAACCACTTCCATACAGTCTGTCTCAGGAAGGTAATGAGCATCAAATGGCAAGACAAGATCCCGGATACCGCCGTTCTTGACAGAGCTGGTATCCCTAGCATCGATACTATTCTGATTCAATCACAGATTCGCTGGGCAGGTAATGTAGTCCGCATGCCAGACCATCGACTGCCAAAGATACTCTTTTATGGTGAGATGCAGAAGGGTAAACGCTCCCATGGTGGCCAAAAGAAGCGCTTCAAAGACACGTTTAAGGCTTCATTAAAAACCTTTGACATAAACCCTGACACATGGGAAGCTGCTGCGCAAGACCGAACCGCTTGGCGCACATCTCTTCGTAAAGGTGCAGCAGCAAGCGAATCTTCCAGAAGAGCAGCAGCGGAACAGCGGAGACAAGCAAGAAAAGACCGTGTAACAAAACTTTCACATGAAGCAAACATTCCCTGCCCACACTGTCCGAGATCTTTCCAGGCCCGCATCGGGCTCATCAGTCACCTTCGTACCCATAGACCAGTGTTTCTCAACGGGGGCGGTACCGCCCCCTGTGGGGTGTTTTCAAAATTTCTAGGGGCGTTCTGATGGGTCGCAACGATTTGGGGTCGCTACTTCCATTCAGGGGGGCGTTGTGTACATTTTTACATGAATCAATATGAAACAATTACAAAAGATATTCCCCTTCGCATAGCTTGTAACACGATAGTTTTTATTTGCCCTGCGTCCCATGGAGTGTTTCAAGGATTCCAAACGCAAATTTTTAGTACCTGGGGTGTTACCATTGTCAGGAGACAGTAGGCGGAGATTTATGTCCCTTCAACACTCGAAACAATTGTTAGCCTCTCGACACACCCAAGCTAACCTTCTCTCTCCACTCTCGGCGCATATTTTGTTCTGGAAACACATTCCCGTCAAACATTGATTAGCCCGTGAACACATCACAGCCCCTTCCCTACTCTGTCCGTAAATATCTTCACGCAACAGGGACATTGTGGGAAGTTGTAGCTTAGTTTTAATGCATCTTTGGATGTTTCGAGTGTAGAGAATTAAACTCACTCAGTTTTGAGGCTTGACGAGGTGTAGATGAATGTGCAGTGATATTATACTAAAATTTTCAATATGTCAGCAGTAAAGAGAAAGTGTCGACAATATTCAGCTGAATATTTGAAATTCGGTTTTGTACCTTTAGCCGTAAATGAACAATTACCAATGTGTTTGCTGTGCCAGCAAGTGTTTTCTAACGAAGCAATGAAACCGTCACGGCTTGAAGAGCATTTTACCAAGAAACACTCAGATAAAGTTGGCAAAGATATTTCTTACTTCCAGGATTTAAAACAAAAGTTTGAAAGCCGCAACACTGTCACTAATATGTTTTAAAAAATGTATAATCCCAATGATAAAGGTCTCATTGTATCTTACAAAATTGCACACATGATTGCGTAGTGTGGTAAACCTCACAACTTTGGAGAATCTTTAATTTTACCAGCTGTACGGGAGGTAATTAGCACAATGATGGAAATAAATCCAAGTGACATCATTTCTTCTATTCCATTGAGCAATGATTCTGTTTCAAGAAGAATAGATGAGATGGCAAGCGATGTTGAAAATCAGCTGTGTACTGATTTGCAGTCTACTGAATTTTCACTACAGTTGGATGAAAGCGCCGTGCGTGATAACGAAGCTTTGCTGCTCGCATATTTGAGATACATAAAGAATGAAAATATCATAGAGGATATGTTATTTGCAAAACTACTGACAGCAGATACAAAGGGGTTATCAATCTTTGAAACCCTTGAAACATTTTTGTTGGTAAAACAAATTCCTTTTTCCAATGTCATCGCATGTGCGACAGACGGAGCACCAGCTATGGTTGGTCGTCATCGTGGGTTTCTGGCCTACTTAAAAAATGTGGCATCAGGTGTTTTAACAATTCATTGTGTTATTCATCGACAACATTTAGTCGCCAAGCATCTTAGTGACAGATTCCACAAATCAATGAACTGTGTTATTAGTGAAATTAAATCGCATTCGTTGAACGATAGATTAGTTCGTAATCTTTGTTGTGATAATGGTGAAGATTTTGAACGTCTTCTCCTACACACGGAAGTACGATGGCTGTCCAAAGGTACGAGTAACTGTTTAAAAAGATAATGGCATTATTTGATTCTGTTGTAGAGTTTTTGGATTCAATCAAAGAAGAATTTAGCATCGAAAGAGAAGTATTGCGAAACGATGTGGTCTATCTTTCAGATATACTTGAAAAGTTAAATGAGGTTTTTCTTAAGCTACAAGGAAATGAGATCAGTCTGATTAAAGTGAAAGGAGTTATCATGGGGTTCATCAACGAATTGACATTATATAAAAATGATCTTAGTCGCCGATAACTTTCTCATTTTCCATGTTTACTGCAGTTAGGTGGGGACAGGCTTAAAGATTCAGATTTAGAGGTTTATTGCACTCATTTGGACGCTATTAAAAATGATATGAGCATAAGATTTAAAGACTTGCAAGAACTAATAATACCGGATTGGGTGATTAATCCGTTTGAATCAGACGTGGAACAAGTTAGTCAACATTTACAAGAAGAATTAATTGAGCTACAAAATGACTTCGAGGCAAAAGCACGATTCAGTCACACACATTACGAAAAAATTTGGATCCAGCAGAGGCTTGCGTATCCTGCTCTTTGGCGTGAAACTAAATTGCTAATTACAGCATTCCCAACGTCGTATTTGGTGGAGAAGTTCAATGCAGTAGTGTTGCTACTACAAAAGCAACGAAACCGACTGCAGATTTGTAACAGAGGAGATTTGAGACTTCTTTTAACAAACTTAGAACCAAATATTTCAAAACTGGCTGAGTCACACCAAGCGCAAGGATCTCATTAAGCTTCATTAGTTTAGTAAGTGAATTTTTATACAATTATATGATTATTATCAACTAATAATTTTTCCAATTTTTTCATATTTAAAGTGGTTGCATAAGGAGAGGCTTAAATATTCATATCTGAAGAAATATATGCAGTCATTTAGGCGCTATTAAAATGATATGATTATGAATATGATAGTAATAGAGTTGTAAGAACAAATTTTATACCATTTGCTCTGCCAATTTGTAATTCAAGGATAATGAACTTGTGGTGTATATAATTCCGTACTTAAACTCATATTTAATATAACTATGCTTTTAAAAATGTGCTTTCTCTTTTTCCTTATATTAAAAGAAAAGATTACTCATTAACTGCATTGCTTTTTTACAAGTATGGTGGAATATATGTATATATATGTGTGCGTGTGTGTGCGTGTACGTGCGTGCGTGTGTGTTAGTGATAAAGAGCAAGGGGGTGTTAAAAGGGTGGGGGGCGTTTTAAAATATTAGTTGTCAAAAGGGGGCGTTGCTACTATCAGGGTTGAGAAACACTGCCATAGACTAACCTAAAACATTCCTAATAATTGGATGAACAGAGTGGTCTTCATCACCCGTGATGGACGAACAACAACTTAGTGGAGGGTAGCGCAGACGGCCAATTGTATAAACAAATCGCTTTATCTCAGTTCTTAGAGCATAAGATTTTTGTTTCTAAACCCCACTGTTCTTCTTTGAGGATAGTTTTGACTAAAAGAAGACAATAAAAAATTATCGCCTCTCAACCGAGAATTGAACTTCGATTGGTTGGTTCTAAGACAACCATACTGACCGATTTACCATCGACTCGTTGATGTGTGTGTTTAACGACATGGGAGAAAAGAGGACTAGCATCAGATGATCCTCATTTGCCTCTGCTCATCTCCCATTGTGGTCTACCCTGTTCAGTGAAATTGTCGGTGATAATTAGGGGTATTTATTGTCATTTTATCTTCAGTTTTGTGCTATACATTCATATACCTATTGTTTGCTGTTGATGGTGACATTTTACATCAGAATTTGGTTTCTTGCTTCTTAACATTTACATTATACAACATTTTGTTATCAGTAGTTTTCACATGTCGTTTTGTTTGTAATATTTCCTTGTTTTTCATTACATTATGAGAAGTGTGCTTGCTTTGGGGGGGGGGGGGGGGGGGGGGGGGTGTTTCTTTTTTTTTTCATGATGTTTCTGTTCTTTGTTTGTTAACTATTATAACATTTTGACTATTTTCTTCAGCTTGTTTTTCTTAACTAGTGTTTTTTTGTACAGTGAAATAAGTAGTGACCCATGTTATTTCTCTCCTCGCATTTCTGGCATTACTTACTTACTTAGTCGTTCCCCTTCTACCGTGAGGTGTAGAGGTTTGGAAGAGAGAGCGCCAGACTATTCTATCGGCTGTCTTCCTCCTGGCCTTGTTCCATTCTAGTCCTCGGTCCTTCAAAGATTGTCTAATGTTGTCCTCCCAGCGGACTCTGGGTCGTCCTCGGGGTCTGGATCCTTGGCTCTTTGTTTCCCATGCTTGTCGTGGTAGCCGATCTTCTCCCATTCTGCAGACATGGCCAAACCATCTTAGTTGGGACTGTTCTACTTGGGTCTGTAGGGGGTGGCATTTTAGGCCTTGACGTATCGTCTGGTTGCGTACCATGTCTCTTCTTGTTACTTCAACCACCTTCCTCAGATATCTCATTTCTGAGGTTTGGATCTGGCTTTTATGGGTTGTAGTCATTGCCCATGACTCGCATCCATATGTCAAGACTGGGACATAGGTGGAGCGGTATACAGCCATCTTCGTTTTCTTACCAACCTCTCTCTTGCTGAGGAATCCTCGATTTATGGCCTGAAAAAATTTTTCTGGCATTATGGTTCCTATATCATAATGTATCCAGTGCGTAGACGCAGTCGCCATAGTTTTTTTCGGTTTAAGGACACCTTCAGTTCTTCTTCAGTTTGGCACTTATTTGATGGTTTCTTCAGAAGGTATGAGCAACTTTACTTTTGTTACTTTGTTTGCAAGCTGTCTTCCATTTCTCTGTAATAATATGTTCTACTAGGCTTTTTGTTTCACATTTTCCTAACCCTACTCTTACCTAGTTTTTTACATCACTCTGCCCCTTTTGGCTGCCAGGTCCGATAGTTCGTTCCCAGCAATTCCTATATGCGCTGTAACCCACATGCGCCCAACCTTACACCCTTTGCTTATTAAGTATTGGTTAGCAGAAACTCTTCTTTAATGTCTGATCTGATAAATCCCTGTTGTCGTGGGGTGATTATATAATAGGATAATAATGAATATTTTGCAAGTGAGCTGCTTGATAGTAGACAAGTATAGTTTCGCTGAGTGTGAATTTAGAGTGCTGTACGACCAAGGAGAAAGGATAGAGGTATATTAAATATCTTTCTTCCCAGTCACCCACACGTTTTTACAGGACGTACACTCACTCTTCTTCTAAGAGATACACAAGATATCCACCGTAAGGGGAATATTCAAAGTTTAGGCTGGCAGATACAGGATAGTTACGGCAATTCTGACTTCTAGAAGTTTATATTCTTTATTGACAAAATAAAACTATTTCAAGGGGAAAAAAATGTACACAAATAATAATCGATAATATCACAGCAAATGATAACACTGTTTCTGTTAAGAAAAGGAAGAAAAGTTACAATGTTCAGGTCTTAAAGAACGGACGGGGCAAAGTCAAACACCACTACTGCTTAGGTATATCCCAAGTTGCCGTCTCCTGTATTCAATCGTAATTCAGGGTAATGAAGGAATTCCAGCAAATTGGAATGGTTTTCCTTTCCTTGCAGTCAGTTGAATTCAGCTAACCACAATATTATGTGGACTCCTATAATCCAAAGTACCCGTTTCTAACAATTCATTACTTCACTGCTGCTAACTATAGGCACAGGTAGAATCACTCTAGGCTGAGCTAATTTTGACTTGCGTGGGGATATCCTAAGAACATTTCCTGCTGACTTTTTACTCCTAGAAAAAAGGGGCGCGACTGAAGGACAACGCCGGGAGAATAATAGGACCACCGGTCGATGAGGGGCTTCTTAATAACTCCATGTGCCCCCACAGGACTCATGGGGAAAATGAACGACAGAGGTATAATTCCACTTAGCGCTAGGAGATTTTTGACAACTCTGGAACAACAAGCGACATATAACGCTAGCGCCCAGGTTAAATAGTCAATCTCTGTCAGATCTCCCGCACCTGGTTGAACACCTGAACAGGAAAGCGGTACTTAGAACTGGTGACAAAGACGAGAGAATTCCTCGAGTTACCCAAGATAAAAGGTTTATTTCTCGTTTGACCAGGGGAGTTGATAAACATGGTCGCCAGTGTCCCATGCATCAGACTTACGAAGATGAAACAAACCAGGGGTCAAGAAACAACGCTGGCAGACGCAGGTGGCAGGCATGTAACAGTGACGAGCACAATTTCTGGTCGCTCGAAGAAAACTACGTCATGGGCCAGGTCCAGAGGAATGAAATCTAATGTCCTCCGTCCAGGCGCAGGACGTGTCTTCGATTCCTAGTGTAAGATTACGCCACAGACTGAACACGGGGATCTAGTTAATTCGTTAGACGTTTCCCCGGATCAAAGACCTACAAAGTTAAACACCGAGAGAATGAAAGAACTACTGCCCTGAAGCGTAGTAAAATCGTAGACGAAAATATAGACGAATGAAAGATGGGACAGGGGCGGTCACCAACAAGAGTGGCACTCCGAAATCAGCGTCTTTACAGCAGAATGAAGCCAAAAAGAAAAGGGGAAGGGACTAAAATTAGAGTTAAGAAATGGACGTTTCTGTCTGGACGAAATAGACAGCAAATCCTCAGTCACTCCGTCACACCTTTCGGTGTTCAAAGGCTTGCGGGATGAGAACGAATCTGTAAATATTGTAAATAAATAATTACATCACAATATTTCACATTTCTTTCAAGTTTTACGATTTTTTTGCTTTATTATTGTTCTTTTTTCGCTCATCACTGTGGTTGTTTACTTTTTCTATCTGCTTGTATCGCTCATTTGGTGTATGTTTCTCATCATCGTATGTTTTTGTAGTACCTATATGTAATTCTTATCCTTGCCTGTGACGTATAATGGAAATATAGCCTACTGTGTCTGTCAGTTTTTCGTGATCTCGCAGCGTCTATGATTCGCTAGCAAAACCAGGCAACTTACAGCCTGCGTTTACTTACGAGGGGCGTTCAGAAAGTAATGCACCACACCGTTTTTCTCAGGAGCTGTTTATTCAAAAAGCATGAAATTTATACACAATAAACATGGATATGTCATGTAAACATCGGTATTATTCAAAATAATCCCCATCAACTTGTACGGCTTTATGCCAGCGCGAAACAAGTGCATGTATTCCTAGCCCGTACAAGATTTTGTCTTGATCATGTAGCCATTTCGTCGCTGCATGAATCACTCCTTCATCATCTTCAAACCTTGTCCCACGGAGTGCATCTTTAAGTGGACCAAATAGATGAAAATCAGAGGATGCTAAATCGGGACTATAGGGTGGATGGGGTAGTACAGTCCAACCCAATTTGGTGATTGCTTCCCGTGTTGCCAGACTTGTGTGAGGGCGCGCATTGTCGTGAAGGAGAAGCAGGTCTGCTGGATTCTTGTGCGGCCGAACTCTGCGAAAACGTTGATTGAGTTTTTTCAATGTCTTAATGTAAGCTTGCGAATTGATTGTCTCTCCTCTTGGCATAACGTCCACAAGAATCACACTTTCAATGTCACAAAAGACAGTGATCATGACCTTTCCAGCTGAAAGAATTGTCTTGAATTTCTTTCTTCTTGGTGATTGCGGATGATGCCACTCCATTGACTGTCTTTTTGTCTCAGGTTCAAAATGATGTGCCCAGGTTTCGTCACCTGTAACGATGTTAGCCAAAAAGTTCTCTCCATCAGCATTGAAATGCTCCAACAATTCAGAAGAAATTGCTTTCCTTTGCAATCGGTGGTCATTTGTGAAACTTCGAGGAACCCATCCTGCGCAAACCTTAGAAAATCCGAGAGTTTTTATAACTGCATTTGCACTACCAATGCTGACTGACAGCTGTACGGCCAATTGTTGAGTAGTGATTCGCCTATCAGTAAGAATAATGCCCTCAGCGCATTTCAACATTTCTGCGTTGGTGGCTGTGGCAGGACGTCCACAGCGCGGCCGATCAAGCAGCTCCGTATCTCCACTTCCTGAATCTTTGATTCTCTGAACCCAGCGACTGACTGTACTCCTGTCGACTGCAAAACTTCCATACACATCACATAGACGCTTGTGAATATTCACAACAGTTTCCTTCTCTGCAACAAGAAATTCTATCACAATTCGCTGTTTATAACGCAAGTTGCTAACACGCTCCATTTCAACGGTTTAGGGCAGCCGTAGTATTTGGCCGATTGCAGTGCAATTTGGTGCACAGAATTGGCACATGCCATATATGAAGTGTGCAAAATTTCATGCTTCTATCTTTATTATTAGCGGAGAAAAACGATGTGGTGCAATACTTTCTGAACGCCCCTCGTATTTTTAATCCACGCCTCTTTTCCCTGAAACGTAAACAAACGGAAATATTACCAACTTCCGCGACCTGCCAGTCATAACAGGGAGCGAAATCTAGTTTGTTTACCTGAGTTTCTCACGCGAGTTGATCTGTCAATCATCAGATATCAGACAGACGCACGTGGGATAACACCGAATTTTCGAAGTAGTTGCACGGGCAAAAAAATTTTCCCGTTCACTCTTTGATGTTCGTATATACAGGGGGAGACAATTCTTTGATCTCCAGAAGCGGGCAAATCTACTAGAACCCGTTACGCGGTTTAAGTCTCTGTTGTCGGTTAGAAGCGTCGACAGGGCCACCGTGAAAACCTTTCATCTGGGAAACGTAGTTTTCTGATTTTCTGCTATGCGCTAAGAGTGTGAAAATTAACATCCTGTAGAGATCATACTAACATGATGTATATAAACTGTGGCTTTCTCAAACAAGTTATCAGTTGTTGCTCAGAATTTTGGATAGTCTAAACACGTTGTCTAGAACCATTTTGTGGAAGGTGTGTTAATAGCCTTCGTGGGGATTTCATTCGGATTTTCTGGTAGTAGAAATTTGTGCTTAAGTGTTAAAATGTGTTAAGTTTTACCATTATAATTCACTGTGATTTCCTAGCTTTAAAACTAGTGAAATAAAATAACGCTTAGATATTTCTTGCCAGTTGTTCAGTTTAATGTAAATTTCATCACCGGCTTTCTCACACAGAAGATAGGGTTTAGCTGACTGAATTAATATGATAGTCATTTACTGATAATGGACCATAGAATTCACGTTATATTTCATTTTATGTAATTTTAGTAAGTGACTGTTAGTTATACCAGACGCCGACAATCTAATAGTTATTAATGACAGGCGATATTTGTTAAGTGCGCGTAGGGATAATTAAATAATAATTGACATTGTGCGCTGATCGTTGACCGGAACAGGAGGGGAAAGGCTGCATGCCTCACCCAAAACTGCACTAGCTAAGCGACGCACGATAGAATAGGCTAGAGACACCGTGTGCCTTTTAACTTTAATCAGGACTGACGGAGAGGATGAGAGATCGTCTCGTCCCCTTCCGTGTATATATATATATATATATATATATATATATATATATATATATATATATATATATATATATATATATATGTGTGTGTGTGTGTGTGTAGAGATATAATAGTAGCATTTTTTTTTATAATGTTTCTCTATTCTTGCAGACCTGATCGAACGGTGACCAGCGGTCTTTATTTTGGTCTATTTTGGTCCTTTGTCTACATTTACTGATTGGATTAATGTTGTCCTCTTCTTGGCTTACGCGTCCCCAAGTTCAGTTGTGAACAGGAGTTGCCAAAGAGACAAATTAACATTTTAAATAGTAAAGTTAACTGGACTTACAAATACCCAGATATTCATTCAATTTTATCAACCCACTGTGGCGTAATACCAATAACATTTCTATCTGACTTTTGACAGTCGTATCATCGGATTTATCCAGCAAGTTACGCTGTTTCAAAATCGGCAATTCACACCAGAGCCAGCCGATAGGATTTACCATTGTGATAAAATTAACCGTGATACAACGTTAAAATATCTCCAAAGATAAAATGTAGGGATAAAAAATAATGCGTAAGCTACTAGACGACATGATCGCCCACGCCGCGGGTCACCACCCGCCATGGAAACTAACTTGTTAGACGTGAAGGCAAAACGTTTACCCTTGGGACGGGATGAGAACGGAGATCAAAAGGGAAAAATATGACTGAACACGTGCTTGAAACTAGCAAGGCTAAAAAGACGCAATTGGTGGGGAAAGGAAAAAAAATTCACGTCCCCAAGTTGACACAAGGTAAAGAAATCGACAAAAGGGACCTTAGCTATTATACGCAACAGTCATTTCTTGGACGCTTTTGCGATAACTTAGTCCGTTTATTTGAATTCAGCGGCAAACGCATTACAGAAGATGCTCGAAAATATTTCAAAAAACCAACTAACCTTGAAAAGTAACTTTTTCTTAATAATAATGTTAGGAATATAAAACCTAGCTGGCCTGATGGCCCATCTTGAGCAGTGAAATAATATGCTTTCATTTATACAGACGGATAGATAATAAGAAAGATATTGACAAAAGACTGTGTTGTTCATATCAGCGAGCGACTGCATTGAAACAAAAAAATGTCACTAATTTTCAAAAACTGCGACCTTGAGACTCAAGTGCTAAAATCTAGTTGGAATGAAAGGAAGGGAATGTGGTGGAGAATTGTGGCTAAAAATAACTTTAAAGGCAAAATTGTGTAGGGGACGGCAGAGTTGGTTCAAAAAACAAGTGTGTTTTTTTTGTGAAACGCAAGTAGAGACAGACGGACCAACAGACAATAATACATACTTGACTGAGGTATGACTGAATTGACTTTTGGTAGGAGGTTTGAATTTGAAAAGAAAAAAAGGCGGTGATTGGCCACAGATAAACATATTATTGGCGCTCAGACGCGCATTTTTGCCATTCATCATAAGTTGTCCAGTAGTAGACACAGTAAATAATTCAGTGGTGTATTTCCCAAAAGCTAATTGAAATATTTAGAGGGACGCCATACTAGAGCCAGCAGCTCAGCTGAGTTTTGCTAGCATATAACTGTGTTCTCTATTCATAATTCTGAACTGTGAGTTTTTTTATTTGGCACCAATGTGGTGTCAAATGATGTGTTGAATAATACAAGAGTGGACCCGTGCAGTCTAATATTTTGGCAGAGCATCCTTATATTGCCCCCAAGCACGGAGAGGTGGGGCCACCAGATTCCATCACCAGAACTACTCATTCAAGATACGTGAGCGTCTGGCCTGCTGGACATTCACCAACTCAACTTATTTTCTAACACACCAACTATATTCCCATCAATAAATGGACAATGTTAGTAGCCATAGACAGGGAGTGATGAGGCCACCCCAACAGCACATCCATTAATCGTTCTCCCAGATAAATTACAACTATAAACAGTAGTAATATTAACTAGTCTTGTAAAATACATATGTACACACCTTTCATTGATTATGCCATATATTCATGCAGTTTATTCATAATTTCAAAACCTTTCATATGTTCTGACCAAAATAAAACCTTGGTTCAGAACAAATAAACTTAAAGAAAATTTACTATCAAAATTTTACACAGCTTGAGTTAGTTCAGTGTGTTATAACATTTTATTAATATTATTAGACTTATTAAATATCTGTGTGTGTGTATGTAATCTACCACAACACATTACCTATCAGTACCCTAGATTTTAACGTAGCCACATTCATTAGAAAAAAAAAAGAAGATAGGTGTGAGGTCGTAGTGGTAGCAAGAAGGGCCTTCTGTAAATTCACAGCTACATTTATCTCAGGAGCCTTCACAGCTGACCTCATGCCTCACACTAGGTAATATCACAACCATACAGTACCATCAAATCCACTACAACCATCACCATCACAAATAACAGTTTTTAGCAACCAGATGTTTTGTAGCCGTGTACATAGTTGTTCCTTTGGAAACAGGCTATAAAAAAAACCAGATTAGCATATAAATTTCTACTTTCCGAGAAACAGATCAAATGTTAATTGGGATAGAGTCGCGTTACATGTCAAAATTAGTCACGTGATTTTTATCCAATCGTGAGCTCAGAAAAATTTAGAAGGGACACGAATTTCCCCAACAACCTAGTTAGTGGAAAAGGACGCGTCTAGCTAAGGAGACAAGCAAATTTGTGCTGATAACGCAGTGGTTTTACTGCATGAAAGTTATTCAAGTGAAGAATTAGAAATTCCAGGAATGATGGCATGTTCTCTTCAATGTGCATTTTTTGTGTATTTAACTTCTATATTCGAAGTCTGTAAGTAGGAGCTAATTACTAATCAATTACTGACCCATTGTTGCAGATTTAGAAAAAGGATTCATGGCCGCAAGTTGCGCCTATGAGTTGAATGCAGAGATGATGGAATTTGCTCTGTACAAGCATAAATTGATCAAATTGCAAAATATGAGCATATAACGAAACCCCTTGAGAATAATGAATTAATCGGTCTGAAGTGGAACAGCCTATATGAAATTGGATCAACGCAAACTGGTATTTAAACAGAAAAAGTAGACAGGAGTTGGATAGGCCTGATTCATACAAGTGTCAATTCCCCATGCTAGATCATTGAGAGCGACTCGCATTTTATATTATGAATGAAAAATGCATGTTTGTAACTTCACGCTATCATGTATATATTATGATTATTAAATAAAACGTTGACATCAAAAAAGAGGTCGTATATTTGATTGCTAAGCCTTAACCATGAATGGAAGGAGGTAATGTCTGTTGAGAAACCTATAAATTCTTACTAACTGCTCACAAACTACAACACCTTAGAGGATAGTCCCCGAACCTGGTAAAATCCTGTAAGTCTGTAGAGAGCAATCATCACCTCTAGCAGGCTAGCTAGTCATCAAAATCTGATACTCTCGATTTAAACAGCAACCCCCACTACCCTACCCGGCCACAGTTTCTTTAGTACTGTGAACACCAGATCTCGGTTCTACATTAACTATTCGAGGTGACATTTGTTGATCCAGGAATACACCACCAAATTTGGCGTTCCCCTCCTAAAAATCTTATTTGTTATAGAGGGTGGACTGGGGCCAACTTGGATAATACCCCTGAC
>JAMPIV010015292.1:0-17500 GCA_024509875.1 Oreohelix idahoensis | reverse complement strand
CAGCTTGCAATACGGAATGGGTACAGTTTTATTGATATTTGGATTATTCAGTCCTAACACACAGGTGTTAAAAAAAAAAAAAAGAGCTGCAAAGTGTGTTTGAAATAGCATTGAGAACAATTACAAATGATGGCTTTAGCCTAAGCAGCAAGAAGACAGTTGTTCAGTAATGGTTATTTTTAAAATGGAAAATTCTCCAGAATGCAACATCGAAGTAACTTGGACACTTGTGAAACACGTTCATAGATTTAGACACCTGGGCATACTAGCAGCACCAGATGACATATGCAGATAAGGAGTAATGAAGAAAACAATGTCAGCCCTTCTATTCTTCATAAGCACCTATTATGAAAGTCTGTAACTTATTGGTTGTGGTTTTTTTTTTTTGGTTTGCTGTCCATGCTTCGGAACCATACAGTAGGGCCGGGGCCGTCTTGACATTTGAATTGTAGATTCTGATTTTTGTTTAGGACTTCATTAATTTGGTTTCATATATTTCTCAGTGCTCCTCTTGCCGTTAGTATTCTTATTTTGAAGCCACTGCCTGTATAATTTATAAAGGATAAAAGAGATCGGAATGCTTAACATAACAATTAAAGCAATGCAGATTTTATAAATTTATTGTTTTTTTTTTTTTTTAACAAGGAGGTTAACAGAAGGAAGATACTTGTCACTTGGTAGACCACCTTGATGTGTGGCAACATGCAAACTCGACTGCGACCAAAATATCCGGCTCCCAACAACCTGAGTTTTGAAGCTAATTAAGTCGAGTTGTTGACCCAGAGCGCCTAACTGCGCCAGACGTTGAGAAAAATGCTTTGCAACAGTTGTGAACGGTTGTTAGAATTTAGTTTTGTTTCATTCGCGCTTTATGTCAAACGTTTAAACAAATAAGGAGGGGAAACCCGAGGCCTGTAAACAGTAAATAAATAAATAATACACAAAGGTATGTTTCAGGCACTCACTAGACAACAGAAAAACAACAGAAGTGATAGTCTTACCGGTAAGCCCATCATTTCTGTTGTCTAGTCTTCTACTTCTTTATTTCTCACTAAACATATCTGTGTATATTATTTATTTATGCACTTTATGTCAGCGCTGGGGAAGCGCCTCGTGTGATCTGGTTTATGCTTTGCATGTCTGCTTCCACAGTTCTCCACCTACTAGTTTTTGACCGGCCTCGCTTTCGCTTTTCTTCTATAGTCCAAAGCATTGCAGTTCTGGCGACGGTGCCGGGGTCTCTTCTGAGGATGTGGCCAATCCAATTACATCGCCTACCCGCCATGATGGATACCTGACTCTGCTCTTGAGTTAGGGAAGGCAGAGGCAGCGAGTATGGGAACTGATCACCTCCACCTCCACAAGCTGGACCTAGTATAGTATAGTCTCTCACACTTCACTCCCTCATGGCAGTATCTTCGTTGGAACTAGCTTTATCTCTTTGTTTTTTAACCTCCCCTTTATGCTTAATGGATAAAATGTAGAGGTTCTTGCCCGTCTTTTCGTCCCTCTTTTATCTGTTTTTAATTTGTGTGGCAGTTAGGACAAATAACGTAATGTCTTTTTTTGTGATTAGAATACTTTGGTGATGCTCATTAACATATGGTACGTGTATTCGGTCATTAAATTAGCGGTTAGTTATACGTTTACACACCGTGTTGCAGAAATTGTAATCGTTAAGTACGAAAAGCAGTTTTACTAGACCACAAAGACAAAACGTTGTTGGTACTTGTGTCACCCTTTGGTAGAACATTCTATACATACAGAACTACGGGCGTGGATAACCAGCAAATAATAATACGTGCCAGAATCGGGTTTAAAATGTTAAAAAAAAAAGAAAGAAAAAAAGCATAGACCAACAAAATAAAACAGAATTAAAAGAGAATAAAAAGAAAAAGGTGAGAAGTGTCAAGTAGAATATGAAAGAAGAACTCTTTCAATTGTCCCCGCGTAGTAAGTGCTTCAAATCAATAGATTCGTGTAACTTAGGAACAGACATACAATAAACAGAGAGACTCTACAGACTGAATAGGGAACAAACAATCTCATGAACATAGATAAGAAAGAACAGCAAGAGAAGAAAGTAGTAGAAAATATAGCGAATAAAAATGTTATGTTTGAATTATCAAGCCAATTAGGGAAGGACAGTTTGCACAGCATTATTCATACCATGGTTGCTTGCTGTTGTTAATGACGTAGCAGCAGTTCCCGTTAAGCTAGTTTGTTTGTGAGATGGAAATAAGGGTGTGTATCTGTTCCACATTTCAGCACACCTCTCTTCTTTTCATGATAAATATGGCTGGAATGTTGGACAGAATTGAAACTTTTGAGGAAGGTGTCCCACTTCTGAACGACGTATGACTTAACGGAAAATTATCGAGGCATTTCTGCACTTGGGGAGGCCTGGATTCGTTTCTCAGTAAATGAACGATTGAGTCGCTAGAAGTGGTAAATTCGATAATTTTTGACAATTTCCCCATCAAAGACTACCCAGTTAACAGCAGTGTGTGTAATCTTTATACAGATATAAAAAAAAAAATAGGTAGTCCGATAGCAGATACAACCGTAGGGGATTGAAGTGTTAGAGACGTCACTGTACTCGTAATCTTTATATCAGCGCAAAATCTGGCGTAGCTGATAGATGATTTTGCCCCGTACAGTTCCGGGGGGGAGGGGGGGGGGAGGAATGGGGTCTCTGAAGAGAGATAGAAAGAATAGGACTACTGCCCCCTCAGGCATGTCGTACCAGGCGACTAACGTGAGGTTGTACATGGGTCTGGCAATCTCATCATGTCAAACACATTGATATAGAAACCACCGCTGGAAGTGCACGTGAATGATCTGTACAGGCTTCCTGCCTGGGGACTAGCCGCAGTGGTGGCACCATGCCCCGTAAAGAAGCGAAAGGGAACATGATGATGGTAATAGATGGTTATGGTGCAGCTGATTGGCAGACTCCGGGATACACAAGTCACGGTGGTTGTAAAATGGAGACTTAAAAGTGAAGTAATGTTAATTTAAAAGATCATGTCTGTCCTTGCTGTTCGGTAGTTTACTCTTCGCCAAAGCAACATTTTCCTTTATTAATTACCATTCAGTTTCCCGTGAAGTATAGGCCTTTTATCGGTTCACTCCCATGTTCTGGAAAATACGGAAACGGCGCGCATTGCACCGTGAAAGCTAAATTGAATACCTGTTTTTAAAAAAACGCAGGCATTTCAGTTTTTTTTTTCATGGTGCAATGGCCATTGACCATAAATTGTCAATTGCTAAGACCACAGTTTTGAACATGCGCCCTAATATAACCGACGGACCATGTGTCTAGGCTGAACGGAGCGCGCCTCGCCAAAAACGAGGCAAAATGTTATTTAATGAGAAGTTTGACTACAAAAATCCAATGAACAGGAATGAAGTGACCACAGGAAAATTAGCGCCATCATCAGGACATGACAAGAACGAGCTTAACATGATCATCCCTCCTCTCCCTTTCATGTTTTGGCTGTAACATTTCCTTACTCGTCGTATCTTAAAGTTGAATGACTGACGTAACATTTAAAGAAAATGTACTGCCGTAGTGCAGCCACAGAGTAACGTAATTAGTCATTGTGTATTGCTCTTATTTTGTTTCAGGTCTCCGGTTTTTGAGAGCCCTCCGGTTGATGTCCATCCCAGACATCCTGACCTATTTAAACGTTTTGAGGACGAGCACCGTCATACGGCTGGTTCAGCTGGTTGTCTCCTTCGTCTCGTTATGGCTCACAGCAGCGGGATTCTTGCACCTGGTTCGGTTTTGTTTGCATTCTTTTCAGCATGGAGAGAGAGAGATAGAAAGAGAGAGAGAGAGAGAGAGAGAGAGAGAGAGAGAGAGAGAGAGAGAGAGAGAGAGATAGAAAGAGAGAGAGAGAGAGAAAGAGAGAGAGAGAGAGAAGATGTGATAGAGAGAGAGTGTGAATGAATGTGATAGAGAGAGAGAGAGAGAGAGAGAGAGAGAGAGAGTAAAGAAATAGTGAGAGCGTATAGGTAGTGAAGTGACTTGACTTGACTTTGATCCACAGTTTGTAGTGAAGTAAGAGGGTTTACCATTTTAGCCCCGGAATCTGATAATAAGGCGCAGATGAAAAATGTAGGAATGTAAATGAGGTTGTTTCATAATCTGTATTTGTGATTTTGTAGAGTGTAGAGCAAGAAATAGACATCTGTCACGCCCATAGGTATAGCCAGTGAAAACAGTTACTGAAAACGTACAGAAGAATCAAGCAGAAGTTCAAAACCAATAAAAATAAAAGCTCTTGCCTCGTTTTCGCGGATGTCTCGATGTAAGCGATCATTCAATTTTTTTCCGTATTTTTATTTTAAATAATCAATACGTAAAGGGTCGTCCACATATGACGTCACGCAGTAAGGGGGTCAACATGTTGTGGGGGGTGTTGGAGAAATGTGACATTACACATAAATAAAAGTCATACTCTCTTCTTACATAAATTATGTTTCTACTTTTATCCGCAATGGTTAACTTTTATCCACACTTATTAACTTTTATCTGCACCAGTTAACTGTTTTGCCGTAATAGATAACATTTTTTTGGTAATAGATAACAGCTCCCTTTTTTTTCCCAATCTTTATTCGAATTCAGTTTGAATTTACAAAACATGTTCATTTTACATATTTCAATAAAGAAGTTTCAATGAAAATACAATGAGCAGCTGCTTAGAAAACCCTTTCACTCCCTCGCACACACTTATTTTTATACACTCTTTCTTGCAGTATGAAGTTGTACATTGGACATTTATTTGTGATGATACTATTGATTGAAAAGAAAGGGGAAGAAAACAGATAAAGAATTTATACACCCTCGTTCACCTGAATGGACTAAACAGTTTCAGTGAAGGGACAATGAAAACACATTTAAAAACCAGGCAAAAAAAAAAAAAAAACCTGAATAGACACAACTTTCCGCTATGAAGTTTCAGTGAAGGTATCATGAAGACATTTTTTTTCGCATTTTTCAGTGTTTGTTTTATAAAGTAACCCCCCCCCATTTAAGGAGGTCCACTACTATGAAAACTGGATTTTACGTACAAAATATAGATTTTTTACTTTTGAGCTTATTTTACTAAATAATCATCGAGGAATCGATTGAGCAAGGTTTTATAACATAAAAAATGCATTTGATGTATCAAAAAGCATATTGTCGGCACCACCCCCATGCTATGATTTTCAAATTTGTGCCGAAAATGCACGATTTCTCACTAAAACTATCAAACAGAGGAGTCTCAAATTTGGCATGCATGTAGTACACATCTATATCTTTAAAAAAAACACATCTGCATTTTTGATATTTTGGTAATTTTCTTTTATAAATTTTTTAAAAATATTTAAAAAAATATTTTTTCACACAAATATAGTTTTTTTTTTTTTAAAATCATTAAAAATATAATTTAAAACTTATAAAAATAATCATGAGTAGTACACATCTATATCTTTAAAGTAACACATCTGCATTTTTGATATTTTGGTAATTTTCTTTTATAAATTAAAAAAAAATATTAAAAAAAATATTTTTTCATACAAATATAGTTTTTTTTTTTTAAAATCATTAAAAATAGAATTTTAAACTTATTAAAATAATCATGAGTAAAATTGTTTTAATTTTCAGTCACAACATGTGGGTGCAATTTGATAAAGTTTGGTCAATGGGAAACAAGATTTTTGTTCTTGAAAATTGGTGAAAAAATCCAATATAGCGGTTGTTTTTTTTTTTTGGTTACCAGGGTAGAAGGAAAGAAGAAAAAAATTAGGCAAGACAAAGGCGAGAGGAGAAGCTGCAGGAAGCTGAAGGAGGGGCAGCATATAGTGCTGGACAATTTTAAACACATTCAGCCCCCAGAATGGAGTATATTGGACAAGACAAGTCACTCGATGACTAAAATGCATTTTTCTCAAAACTAACATTTTATTAACAAAAAATGTTTTTTTTTTTTTTTTTTAAAAACTATCCAATAGATCAGTCTGAAATTTGGCATGCATATAGGACACATATATACCTTTAAATTGACAGGGGCTTTGTTTGATATTTTGGTAATTTGCTTTGATATATTTTTTTTTTAAATATATTTTTTTTTCATTGTTTTTCATACAAATATAGTGTATTTTTTAAAAAAAGTCATTAAAAATAGAATTTTTATCTTATCAAAAAAAGCCCTAGACAAATTGTTTTAATTGTCAGTCACAACATGTGTATGCAATTTGATAAAGTTTGGTCAATGGTAAACATAAGATTTTTGCTCTTGAAAATTGGTGTAAAACCCAATATGGCGGTTGTTTTTTTTTTGGTTACCATGTAGAAGGAAAGAAGAAAAATTAGGCAAGATAAAGGCAAGAGGAGCAGCTGCAGGAAGCTGAAGAAGGTGCAGCATATAGTGCTGGACAATTTTAAACACATTCAGCCTTCCAGAATGGAGTATATTGGACAAGACAAGTCATTCGGTGACTAAAATGCATTTTTCTCAAAACTAACATTTTATTAACAAAAAATGTTATTTTTTACAAACTAACTAATAGATCAGTCTGAAATTTGGCATGCATGTAGGACACATATATACCTTTAAAATGACAGGGCTATTTTTGATATTTTGGTAATTTGCTTTGATATATTTTTTAAATATTTTTTTTTGATTGTTTTTCATACAAATATGGTGTTTTTTTTTTTTTTTAAAATCATTAAAAATAGAATTTTTAACTTATCAAAAAAGCCCCTGATAAATTGTTTTAATTGTCAGTCACAACATGTGTGTGCAATTTGGTAAAGTTTGGTCAATGGGAAACATAAGTTTTTAGCTCTCGAAAAGTGGTGAAAATCCAATATGGCGGATTTTTTTTTTGGTTACCATGGTAACCACATGTTTTTTTAACAAAATAAACTGTAGAATTTGGTTCATGGACATACACTGTGTCTATTGAGCACATAAAAAGTTTGAAAATGTTATTAGAACAAAAGTTAGTTTTCACTGTAGGGAAACCCCTTAATCTTTATTCGCATTCCGTTTGAGTTTACAAAACATGTTCATTTTACATATTTCAATAAAGAAATTTCAATGAAAAGACAATTACACAATGAACAGTTGTATAGAAAAAAAAATTTCACTCCCTCGCACCCACTCATTTACAAAAACTCTTTCTTGCACATTTAAAAAGGTTGTACATTGTACATTGTTTTTGTAATGATAGTAGTGATTAAAGGGAGACGGGGAAAAGGGATACAGGAACCATACTACCTTGTTCTTGAAATTATAATGCACACTCGTTTTTATAGTGATAACAAAGGGGGTGGGGGGGGGGGAGAAGAGAGAATAGAGAGGAAAAAACTGAATAGATAAAACTTCCACTAAAATGTTTCGGTGAAGATAAAATTAAAACCCTTCTTTCCCGTTTTGCTTTATAAAGTAACGCTGACTTTCTCTTTCCGATTCCATTTTATTTCCTCAATCGTGGTCGCCTTGCTTTGTACTGGATGAAAAACAATCCTCCTTTCATTCATTCAGATTCGATTTCATGGAGAGCAGGAAAGGGATGTTATCTGAGCTAGACCTTGGATCTCGACACCTTTTTTTTTTTTTTTTTGTGTGGTTCTCTACAGTTTGCAACTGAGAGTGAGAAAGTGGGCCCGGTGTGTGACCGGTCACAACAAACTTTATTCACATTTCATAAAGGAGAAAAGAGAAATTGAACATTTCATTAAATTGAAATATACATTTATACACACTCAGGCACGTTTCATTGCACCTTGCATAATGAAATACATGGAGAGTACATTGCATAATACCTATAAATACTCAAACTTACACTTTCATTGGCACACATACACGCAAATACTATGTATATATTCGTTCACCTACACATTTATACTTGCAGATAACAGCTCCCTCATGGACGTCTTATACCCCCTATATATTTAATTCTCTCAGGCGTGCCGTCACGGGCATCAGTCACAAAATTTTCCCCACTAAAGTTGTAATCTGGAAGTTATATAAAAACCCTGTGCTTCTGGCCTTTGCACTAAACTTCACGACGCTCAATGTAACGTGCATCATTTCCTCACACAAGTTGCAGTTATATTTTAAATAATAAATAGAAAACACAAAGTAAAGTGCCAAAAAGCTGCAATGTATTTTATTGTTATTATTTTTATTTTTCCCTTTATTTCCCTCTGACAAGGAAGAAGATAAATTACATCCCTTGGGGAAAAAAAAAACAGCCAACAATTTTTTTTCTTCAAAACTTTACAAACGTTGGTAAAATAACTTCATTCAGAATCACTTAACGAGTTCCCCAGTCTTTTAAATGAATCCCCAGGGTAAGAGAGACAGAGGAAGATCAGGGAATACACGGAGAAGAGGACTGGAGACAAGACATGAAGAAGATATGGCAAGACCTTGAGCTGATGGCACGTGACAGGAAGACTTGTCATACAGCATATGCTCCTTAGGGGGTTGAATGGTTATAATGATGATGACTAGGTAACTAATTTACATTCGATTACGTTGTTGCTTTTTAGTATTAGAAAAAAAACATAGACAAAATGAAGGGGTAAGAGATTTATGACGTCTTATATTGGGGTGTGTGTGTCTGGTTTTTTTGGTGACGAATTGTGGAAAGGGGGGGGGGGGGTAAAAATGGCAAACATTGCGTGACGTCATATGTTGACGGTCCCCTGATTCCTTCCTCGGCAAGCAAGAATCCAAACATTTTACATTCTATCAAGATAAGGCAAATCCTTATCCCCCTCCTCGCTGCATTTATCTTTCCTAACTGAAGAGTACAAGTCAAGTACAAGTACAAGAGTACAAGTACATATTTATAGATGGGTAGATTATGAAAATGTGTCTTCCAGAATTCAGCTTGCTGAGTATCTGAACGTGTATCGTTTGGTATGTCATTTGATCTACCATTAATAATCTTTGTGAATTTATAACTTTAGCTGAATGTTCATTAAGTATAATTTCTTGAACGTTTTTATGTTTGTGATATACGGGCAGAAGTAGGGGGAGGGAGAGGAAAGAAGGTGTGAATGACAATGAGAGTTATGTTTAACCGTTGCTGGCGGTTAAAAAGCTCCACCGCTTTAAAATATGCCCTGACAACCGGTATATTGTAGATCTTCGTTTTCTTTTATCATTTTATAGTTGTTTACTTGTAATAGCGTGCTTGAAACCTCGGCATTAGTGACAGTCGCCCCCTCCTCCCTTGTGTGTGTGTTGTGGGTTGGTGTGAGGAGTTTACGTGTGTGTGATATCGGCACCCGAAAGGAGAGTAAAGAATACTTTAACACCGGCACCTACAAGGCAATCGTAGAAGGCCATTAAAGAAGATTAGACCTGAGCGCGGCTATTCAGTTCTCTAAAAATTCAAAGCTAAAAAAAAAACAAAACAACAACGCAGATACAGATGCATGAACACCTTAATTAGCTGTTAAAGTCTGTAGGAGAGAAGAAATACCAGCAGACTACTATGTTGGTTAAGTCACCAAAGAAGATAGATCTCCAGCAAGAGTGCACAAATTAGAGAGGAACAATGTTGTTCTCTGTGCCTGAGAAAATATAAAAATGATCAACAAAGAGAAATGGAAAGAGGCCATAGATGGACAGCTGATAAAAGAACAATAAAGTTTTGTCCTTTACAGACCTGATGGCCACACTGCATACAGTAGTAGAACAGAACTTGAGACTGAGTTCATCACTTGACATTGGATTTGTAGGCCGTGAAAGTTCCTTCAGTAGTTTAGACAGAAAATCGCTTTGGAGACTGATGAAACATGGGATCCCCTGTAAGTTCATTATCCTAATAAATAAAACATGAGGGCATGAAATTCAAAATTTTTTAATAAAGAGCAGATTACAGTATGACCACAGACACTTTTTTTTTGCAACAGGAGCAACACTTTCAGCTAGCATTTGCTTGTGTTCACTTAAGATGCTAGTCTCCAGAATTCCAGAAGCATCTTTTTGTAACAGACACTGTTTGTTGTTTTGCCACACCCTGGGTGGTGTTTCAGAATAGGTCCATGCTTGTCATAGAAAATTATCAGTGTAATGTACTCTTGGAATAGACAGAATAATGACACAAACGTATCCACTATTTCCACCTAGAGAGGATCGTAAGTGGGTATCCACACTGATCACCATCAGTGATACTAGTGTGACAATTTGTCACAGTGACCAACCATTTTTACTCTGGTTCAAACAAGCAGTAGAACACACGCTCCAAAACTGCCAGCTCCACAAGAGAAGCAGGATGGCAGCATGGCCGTGTCTAGCCTGTTTGAGGGAGAAACTGTATGGTGACGAGAGATGCCTGAGACGGACCACCAGATGTGGTTATTTGGGAGCAAGTGATGAAGAAGACTCGTCAAGTAATTTTGTAACATTGTGACGTACGTCTAGTTCGACAAGTGAGTTTTCCCTGATATGATGGATGATTAAAGGGACTTTTAGCTTTTCATAACATTAGAACCCCTGAACATTTGTTGAAACTTTTCGTTTCGCCAGAGCGAACCGATTCCACCGGGACTCATTTAGTATGCGGCACGAGATCAAAGACACTGAGACGATCCCCGAGCAGAGAAGCTAGTTTCTCGCAGGTAAGATGGACTAGAGCGGTCAGAAGAAAGACACTGGTGGAGATCTCAGGAAGGACGGGCGGCATGCTATCAAAGACAGTAGTGGTCCCTGAAACGATTTCGCATCTCGGTGTTAAGCACGGAACCGATCGCAGCCAGAGCGAACGGGGAAAGCTGACGCAAGCAGCGAGCGAAGATACGAGAGGCCAGGGGTGGTTTCCCTCTTTGGTCTGGCGGTCAGATCCCCAAAATCCTTCCGAGATCAAAAAAGCTGTCAAGTTTCTCATGTCCCACTCATCTTGTATTCCAGTTGTAGATATACAGATCACGTAGAAATACACTTCATCACTCGCTGGCCAGAACTTGATAGAAGCACTAGCGATATTTGAAATCTTGCTAGATTATCCCATGGATTTTCATTTATATTTGCAGTGAATTCTATTTCTGTGCAAAACGATTGATCACCTTTTGCAATCCCAGCAATAACGAAATCTTTCAGAGTTTCCATACTCGGTTCTTAAACTTCCAGACAGTTTGATGAGACATTTTTTTAAAGTAAATCTTGTGGTGGTCCGGTGCAGCCTAGCTAACATAATTACATGAAAGAAAGCCTACCCAAGATCATTTGATTATTATCATCAAATTAAATTACAATCTGTAAGATAAACTGGAAGATGAACAGTGCCAGTAGCAATAGTTTATATACTGCTCTATTGTGAGAGATTACCGATTTACCTGACCGTGACTGAGCCGAGTTTTTTCATCACTGGATTAAAAAAACACTTTACCGGTAAGTTGCTGTCATCACGCAGCGAAGGAATATTGCCATCACCTCATTTTCACCCCTGTGTTGAACTGCGTCAGTGCCATCCCATAGACTCGTTTCTTTATAATAAAACACAAGAACTCTTAGAACTTCAAGTCCGGCGATAAGCGGGAATATTTGCTCTCAGTGAAACCTCGCATTATCTGGGGCGGGACATAGAAGGACTAGACAGTTGTCACACGTAAAGAGTTTAAGTACTGTGTATATCATGCTATGGATTGTCTGATGCTGAAATCGGTAAGTGTGTGGTGTATATGAGTGTGGATCCGCACAGTGTGCATGAATGACAGGAGATTTATTTTTTTGAAAAAAAAACCATTTGTTAACTTGCCTACCGGGTAATACGTTTTTCTGTATACCCGGCAATGTTCCTTTAAGTGGGATAATTTGTTAACTCTGTTTCATTCCCCCCCCCCCCTTTTTTTTCTTTGCTTGGTAAAGGGAAGACACAATTGGGATAACAGTATTTTAGTCTACCACCATACAGGTTGTAACACCTCTTTCAGAGAAATTAACTTCATTGTTAGGTTACATTACCTATGTTCCTGATAACTATCTATCTTGGGACTGGGTTTACCTTTGTCTAATAAGCGGGAAGGGCTTAGTCGATACCAATCTTCTTTACCCCATCCTCACCTTGTTAATTGTATTTTCTGTACTTATGATATTTTTTATGAAAACCTGTTGGATGTTGTGATTGAGTTAAATGCTAATAAACAGCATAAACATACATAGTACTGTGTTGGACTACCAAGGCCCAAATCCCTCATATTTGTTTAAGATAGTTGTATCCACGTCGTCTGTGTGTCTGAAGCACCAAATCGGTGTGTGCGCAGATGTGTGTCTGGAAAACTGGCAAATAATTGTTTGACCAGGAGAGTGGAAGAGAAGATTGAGAGAAACGATTTGTCGTAAATAAGTCTGTCTTTACTCTCCTCCAGCATTCTGTGGAGCATCATATTTAATCTCTATATTCCTATCACTGAGCTTTTTCCACCATCATTCTACACTCTAAACCGGACTACTATTTCTAAGACTCTTTCTCTCAAAATAAATTTACGACAATATTTGGCTGGCTCGCCGGGATAAAGATATTTTGAGTCTGATCTAAGTCTGGGTCTAAATAGATAGAGTGTGAGTGATCTGTCTTTGTGATTTAGGGAAATAAATAAATAATTAATTACACCCCTAGACAACGCCTTTTAGTATTTGGGTCGTCCACACAGCATACTTACAGGTTGTTTTCTTTCCACAGCATTAGAAAGTACGGATAATCATAAATTCGGGTAGCTAAATTATCCTCTGGCGGAGTAAATTAAATTTTTTTCTTTATAAGATTTGCTGGGATCGCGTGACTGGTTTTACAGTCACTAAAGGTTTTTGAAGCGTTTGAGTTGAGCTAAGCTAAAGACGGATTGTTCTGATTTTTAAAAATTAAGTTAACTACGTCTCATCTCATAATTGACTTCAGGGACGGAGTTTGTTGTTAGAGAATTAAAATTTTCGGGGAAATTTTTTTTTTTCCCTTTTAAATTGGTTTAATATAAATCTTTCTCTACTGTTAGTAATAGTAGATTTTTTTCTAGTGTAACTTACCAAATTAATTGGCATAGTTGCTTGCGTTAAAAGTCTTAAGTGACAATAATAGCGGCGATAAGTTAACACACGAGGTCATTAAGTAAATATTTTTTTACTTTGGGTTTTTTCTCGTAGCGGCTTTGATTTTTTTCCCTTCTTGTTCTTTCTTAATACTCTCTAATAGTAGAAGCATCCAGTTCTTCAATCATGGCAGAGAGAATTAGGATAAGATCCATTTTGAGACAGGAAGCGAAAGACTCAGGATTAGAGGGAGAAGCCGCTAACTTGTTTGTCAACCAGGAACTTGACAGGTGTGACGCAGAGCAACAGAGAGAAGAAGCTAGGAAGAAAGAAGCGGACGATCGTCAATTGGAGCAGAAGAAAATTGAGGCAGAGATGAAAACTCGCAGGGAAAGAGAGAAGGAGAGACAACGTGAGGAGAGAGAGGGGGAAAGACAGCATGAACTGGCGCTTAAGGCTTTAGAGAGTCGGGGCGCCTCTACTTTGAATAACGGAGAGCCGTCTTCGCCCCAGTCTCAGTCAATGGATCTCTCCAGCACTCAGTCTGCCCAGTTAACGGCGATGTCTTTTGCTTTAGAGTCTTTTCCTAGTCCCAATGAAAAAATTGACAGCTATCTAGAAAAATTCGAGAGGCTCGCAAATCTGTATGGGTTAGAGAGTTCCCGTTGGGCACTGAAACTCTCAACTGCACTCAAAGGTAATGCGTATGACGTGTATACAAAGCTGGGAACCAACCAACATGATTACGATATGCTAAAGAAGGCCTTGCTAGAACGGTTTGAGATGACCGCCCGAAAATTTCTGCAAATGTTCAGAAACAGCCGAAAAGAGAGCACGGAAACTTTCCCGCAGTTCTCTTCACGTCTCACGGGCTATTTGATAAAGTGCATAGAATTATCGGACCTACCTCTAACATATGAGGGACTCCTTGAACTTGTTCTTGTGGAGCAGATAAAGTCAACTTTGTCAAACGAAACCCGTAGATTTTTGGCGGAACAGGGCGCAGTCAGACTTGAGGACATCCTCAATAAGGCCGAACGCTATACCAATGCAATGGCCGAACTTCCCAGTACTAAACGTAAACCCACAGATGAGCTATCTCGAAAACAAAATCTAGAGCAGTCATCCTATTCTTTCAATTCCTCTCAGCATTATAACCAACGAGAAAGTAATAACCAGAGACCTCCCCAGGAAAAATCGAAATTATACAAAACCCGATACCCCCCCAACAACAATTCTGATCAACCCACCAAGCCTACGTGGCAGCGCGGCCACCAAGGTCAAGGAAAAGGAAAGACCCCTACACCAGGAATGTCTGATCAGGGCAAACAAACCGGGCCAAACCAGCATCGGATGTTTGCATACAGCCTCGAAAGGTAGAGTCAATGTCAGTGATTCTCAACCTGAGGGGGACCGACCCTCAACTCGAGGAACTGTAATTTTGAATGGTACCTCAACTACTTGTCTCTTTGACACTGGATTAAGCTTTAGTTGTATTGTTGCTAGACACCTAGTCAAACCAGGTCAGGAGACAGAGGAAACCGTCAATCTCAGTGGAGTTTTTAAGAGTGTCGCACCCAGGACGCTTCCTATCGCACTGGTAGAAAATACACTCTGATTTTGTCAGAGGTGTTATTAAAGCGGCCATTATGGATGATCCTATCTACCCAGTTATCCTGGGATGTAGATATGTGTTTATTGGGAGACCAAAGGAGCCGATTGTGGCAGCGGTAACCACAAGAGGGCAAGCCAAGAAGGAGAGGGAGCCTGCGCCAAATTTGTTGCCGAACAAACTGAAGGAGGTGCAACAAAAGGACCCTACTCTGGAGCTCTGCTTTAAAAAACTGCCCATGGCTAAGGACCCCAGACACAACGGAGACATCTTTTCTAAGGATGGCGTATTGTATCGTAGAATGGGCAACCCGGACACGGGGAATAACCAGCTCCTAGTACCGACGCAGTACAGAAGCCAGATCTTAGAAATGGGGCACTCTCTTCCCTTTAGCGGACATATGGGAAAAAACGCCACTATTCAGCGAATAAAAAACCACTATTGGTGGCCAGGAATGAACTCTGACATTATCAGGTACGTGAAATCCTGTGCTCAGTGCCAACGGGTAGCACCAAAGCACTTGACACCCCCAGTACCTATGGGGCAAATGCCAATAGTGGGTACTCCATTTGAACGGGTTGCTGTCGACATCATTGGACCCCTGGAAAGGACCAAAAGAAAGCACAGGTTCATCCTGACTTTAGTCGACACTTGCACAATGTGGGCCGAAGCTATACCGCTAACATGCACAGATTCCAAGCATGTCGCAGAAGCCCTCATGCAAATCTTTACACGGTTGGGATTCCCTCAACAAGTTTTGACGGACAATGGATCCCAATTCCGTAGCCTGTTAATGGAGGAGATCTTTAAGATCTTGAGGGCCAAACATATCCACACAAGTCCCCACCATGTTACGTAAGCTGGGTCAGAAGAAACCGGAAGACTGGGACCTATATATATCGGCTGCCTTATTCGCCTACCGAGAGGTACCCCAAGCGTCTACGGGATTCGCGCCAGCTACACTTTTATTTGGCAGACCTATTAAGGGGCCACTAGAAGCCTTACTTCGGTCCCTGACAGACCAAAAGGCTGACGAGACAGTCGTCTCTGCAAGCAAGTATGTATCTGAGCTCAAGGAAAGGCTAAAGCTAGGATGGGATCTAGCTACTACCAACCTTACAAAAGCCTGCGCTAAACATGCTAAAAGATACAACAAAGCTGCAAAAGAGAGAGAACTACAACCAGGGGAGAAAGTTTTGTTGCTACTTCCAACCGGAAGCAATAAACTTCGCATCGGATGGCAAGGGCCGTTTACCGTTCTTAAAAAAGATCTCACGTACCAATTACAAGATCTCCATCAAAGGAAAGGAGAAGGTCTTCCACGTAAATCTGCTTAAGAAATATTTGGAAAGACCGGTGTCATCCTCCGAGCATCTCCTGGCCGTCGCCATAGCAACGGAAGACGAGGAAGATGATGATGGTTGCATGGAGTATCCATTGCAACCCACAGAATCCTTTAAAGATGTCAAGTTCGGCGACATTCTCTCACCAGAACAACAAACAGAAACCAGGGCTCTACTAAAACAGTACAGTGCAGTCTTAACGGATGTACCTGGTCGAACAAATCTCATCGAATTTGATATGAAATTAACAAACGAGACCCCTGTTCGAACCAGAGTTTACCCCCATACCGTACGCGCTAAGCTGATGATGCCACTTCGCGGAGGCGGTTCGGAATAGACAAGCTGCGTCAAGCAGGAATTATCAGTGAGTCTACATCTCCTTACAGTTCCAGTGTAGTGCTGTTGCAGAAGCCCAATAAGGAAGTTCGGCTGTGTATAGATGTAGTGAAATTGACAGAGATACAACGGTGAAATACCTCCAAAGATAACATTTAAGGATAAAAACATAATGCGTAGGCTGCTGATGTACATGATCGCCCAGACCGCGGGTCATCACCCTCCATAAAAATTGACTCGCTAGACAGGAGGGGAACGGCGGATAAAAAAGAAAAACATATAAAAATATGACTGGAATAAGATTGCGTGAGACTAGAAAGGCTAAGGAGACGCAATTGGGGGGGAGGGGGGGGAACGCAGAAAAGTCACGTTTCCCAAGTTGACATAAAAAGTAAGCAACTCGACAGAAGGGACCATAGATATGTTACGCCACAGTCATTTATTGGACGCTTTGCAATACCAAGCCCTTGATTTGAATTCAGCGGCTAAAACGCAGATGTTTGGAATATTACAAAATTTAAAAAAGTACTTTTTTCTTAATATTAATGTTAGGAATATAAAAATTAGTTGGCCGGATGGCCTATTCTGAGCAGTGAACTAATATGTTCTTAATTTTACAGACGGATAGATAATATTGAAGATAATGACAAAAGACAGTGTTGTTTACATCATCGACAGACTGTATTGAATCTAAAAGTGTCGCTAATTGCACAAAAAAACACGACCTCGAGACGCAGGTGTTCAAATCTACGTAGTATGGAAGAGAGGGGTTTTGGGTGGTAGCTGTGTCTAAAGATAACTTTTAACGACAAAATTTTGGAGGGGAGAGAAAGGTTGGTTCAACAATCAAGTAAATTTTTGTACAAACACAAGTAGAGACGGACAGACTAACAGATAACCATCCATACTTGACTGAAGCATGACTGAAATGACTTTAGTGTAGGAAATTTGAAATTCAAATAAACCTAGGCAGTGATTGGCCACAGACAAGCATATTGTCGGCGCTTAGACGCGGATTTGGGGTCATTTCTCAATAGTTGTTCAGTGATAGACACAGATTTTAAAGTGTGGTGATTTCCATATGAAAGAAAGTGATAAGTGTAAGAAGTTTAGGGACGCCATACTATAGCCAGCAGCTCAGCTGAGTTTTGCTAGCAATTCTGTGTTAT
>JAMPIV010015291.1:0-30083 GCA_024509875.1 Oreohelix idahoensis | reverse complement strand
AAAGGAAAATCAACAAAGAATAGTTTAACAGGATTAACGTATGGGTTCAACCGCGAATATGAAGATCGTAAAACAAGCATCTATATGCTAGCATGGAAAATAATAAAATACATAGTTTGACTGAAAACATATCTATCTTAAAGTCAATGTTAAGATAAATGTGTTGTCATTCAAACTGCAGGCGACATAAATAATTGCAGTACATTCTCGGAAAGGCTAGTCATTTTAATGACTTAGCGATTCCAGCCATTATAAATATACATGAATATAGCAGAACAGATGTAACAGTTGAAATCCTGCAGTTTCATATATAAGTAAAGAATAAAGGCTGCAAGGTACTATTCGTGTGGATACCATTACATATAGGAATGTGAGAAAATGAGACTGCAGACAAAGAAGGAAACAAAACTTAAGTAAATGCAGTTCAAACCAAATAAACATAGGACATGGCGAACTGAAGGTCAAAAGCATAATTTAAAAAAAAAAAACAACATTCATGAATGGATAGATAACTGGAACGGAAGCCTGAAAGGTAGGCATGCCCATCAGCTGCTGACAACATCAACAAGGAAATGTCAAATATCGAGAGAGCTAAATATAAGAGACTCACAATACGAGAACTAGGACAGGATGTTTTAAGATAGACAAGCTCTACTGGGTAACAAGTCTTGATAGATGCAGTACAGCACAGTACAGTACAGCACAGCACAGTAAAGCACAGTACAACACAGTACAGCATAACACAGTGCATCACAGTACAGCACAGCACAACACAACACAGCACAACACAGTACAGCACAACACAGCACAGTACAGCACAGCACAGCTCAGTACAGCACAGCACAGTAAAGCACAGTACAGCACAGTACAACACAACACAGCACAACACAGTAAGCACAGTACAGCACAACACAACACAGTTCAGCACAGCGCAGTACAGCACAGCACAGTAAAGCACAGTACAACACAGCACAGCACAGGACAGGACAGCACAGCAGAGTTCATCACAGTACAGCACAGCACAACACAGTACAGCACAGTACAGCACATCACAGCACAGCACAACACAGCATAGTACAGCATACCACAACATAGTACAGCACGGAACAGTACAGCACATCACAGTACAGTACAGCACAGCACAGCACAATACAGCCCAGTACAGCACAGCACAGTACATTATAGTACAGCACAGTACATCACACTACAGCACAGTACAGTACATAGGAACATACAAGATGTCAGAAAAACAAATTACTACTAATATGTTACTTAAAACACACACTCAAAAAAAAACAAAAAAAACATAACTTTAACATAATTTATGACACACAAAAAAATCTTAAAAATTGACCTAACCAGGAAACTCCACAAGAAAGTAAGACGAACAAGAAGAATTACTATATTAGAGCTACACGGGTTAAAGTGAACGATGGGGTATAGACATCTACGACTAAGTTTACAAAATAATAATATCCTTGACTCAAAGTCACAATTGTTTATTGTATAACACTCCAGAAATCAATAAGAAGTACTAAAGTGATTGTTTTTTAAAGTAAATAAAAATATACAGACATCCAGAGAGAAAGAGAGAGAGAGAGAGAGAGAGAGAGAGAGAGAGAGAGAGAGAGAGAGAGAGAGAGAGAGAGAGAATAACCTAAAGTAACAGGAGGAACTGACGTTTAAAAGGTCAGACTGACACTAAAATTAAAGACTGAAATCTTAAAGAGTGTCTCAGATTACCTCCCCTGCTTTGCAGTAGTGGTCCAACAATGGACAAAACTTAAGAGTATCTAAACTGGGTAATCAAAGGTGTTTACCTTCGCACAAGATTACTCTTGGCAGAGATGTAGGTAGAAGTGTGAAGACGCTTCTAGCCGAAGGGAGGCTTCACAAGATAATTCAGAAGTCAAGAACCATGCGACATAGTGCTGAGCAATGGTTAACTTATATCTGTCTGTCGCCTTTTGTGAAGGATTTAAGCAATGGTTTTTAGCCCGTTCAAGCCCCCAGCTGAGTTAATTCAGCGAATTCCTCTTATAATGGTATAGCTCTGTTTAGAGGTATATATATATATATATATATATATAGTTCTGGCTCATACGTTTACTTTTATACATATAAGAAACTGAAAAGACTCTGATTGTTTAGTTTTAAAACAACAGGTAACAAATTTAATAATCAATTAGTATTAACAGTTTAAAATAAATAATCTGCTGGTGACCTTTACATTGGAATCAAATTTTCTCTTCACAGTGATTTAGGGTGAGGATATAGTTCAGAAAAATTATGTCCTTTTTGCTGGTGAATTTTTATAAGCACTTAACTTTTAGGTGAGTCCTGCAGCTGTGATTTTAGTCACTGCTTGGTGATAAGAGCACTTCTTCACACAACTTGTTCGATTTAGGCGGTTGATGTTGATTCCCTGCATTTCACTCACAACTAGCTTCGTTCCACGAACTTTTGGACAAAACAGAAAGAACAAAATGCCTCTGCTAAGTACACTGAGTTGGAAGCTTAACAGGCGCATCTTCTCGTTGTACACCCACCAATGTTAATCTCTCACAAGAATTACATTCTTGAGAATACACAGTGCAACTCAGGAAAGATGAATAGAAATCACCACTATTCCTCTGGGTATTAACTGGGAAATGTGTCTGGACAGCGTGAATAATGATTTGTGCCTGAATTAACATTAACAAGTTACATAAATCTCACAACATGATTGTTGTGCATATTACATACACATATTCTTTTGTATGGAATTATGCGACACACGGATTACTTCGTCTATTTAATATGGAAAATATATAGTTGTATTTATTTGTGTACGAAAATGCTTCCCTTGGTAAAGCTAGATAATCCATGATTGATTTATACGTTTGATTATATGAATGATCTCTCTTGATATTGATTCGGCGTATGAATAATTGAATTCATGTCAGTTCTCGTTTGTTAGGGCCAGAAAATAGATTAATTTTCTGCTTAGAATGTTTATGGTCCGAATTCACGTGTACTACTTGTCTAGTGCAAGAAGATTCAGTTTTATATTGTATATCTTTGTATGTTTAGGTCGGACTATATTCTTTGTGCCGGAATCTGGCGCAGGTATTCGTAGTCCTACTGGGTTGTAGAGAGTTCCGAAGTAGCCGCCGATAATGGCTGTGTGTTTTTCTAGGGCTGGTCCTGTTATGATTAAAAAGTGATTTGTGGATGATTTTTCCATAAGGAGGGAATGTCCTGCGAGAGTATTGTGTCAGAGCTTCTTCTCATGTACTTTATTATGTTTAAATTCGGACTCCAGGTAAAGCCAGACCCTCTTTTCTTTGATGACCTTCATTCGGTTAGGTTTAGATGACAACCTAGTTCGAACGTCGTTGGTCGTCCATATGCACAGTTGAAGATGACAGGTTCCACTAGTATTCCTATCTACATGAAACAACCCTATTAATGTAGAGCTAGATGGAAAACTCTATGAAGTTATATATATATTCGAATGTTGAATTAACTTTGGCTTTACTATTATCCTTCTGTTGGACGAGTGAGTGAAACTCACGGAAGATGGCCATCTTTGAAGTACTGTCATTATGGTGCATCACTGGCCTGAGAACAGAATCTAACTCTTATTATCAGACAGTGGATCGGAGATCTTACCATCAAGGAACTCCGTTATTATGAAATAACATTATTACTGTCAAGAAAAGGTTCTAGCAACGAACCGCTATTACTATTCATGTATGTACATTTACTGAGTATGCGACGACAGACAACTAGAACGTCTGCCTACTGTCGTCCCATAATATATATTCATATGCTGCCTGAATACATTACTGATGTTGCTACTCAATTATGCAATATGATGATGTCCTGTCAACCATGTACTGTCATATGCAGATGTTCACGTCAAGTGTGTGTGTCCTTAATAAAAAGGTGCAAAAAACGTCAGCTGTAGTTCCAGCCATCATTGACTCGTATAAGAGTGTGTGAGTGCAGTATTATCTAGTGTCAACTACATAGAACAGTACACCATTCGCGTTGCTTCCACTCTCACACTACATCTACATGACCAGTAGATACAGCGCTGTGCAAGGTTGGGTAGTTGATCAAGTTCCCACGTAGATTACATCTTTCAATCATACAGTGGTAATGCAGATGTCGTGCTCCTCCTGGAGCCTCAAGGGAAACCGGTTCCAGTATGACAAGTGCTGTCCAAAAATGGAAGTCTCTCACCGGGTCTTTTACAGTGGTAGGCCAGATTCCTGGGTCCAGCCTTCGCAGTCTTCAAATTGAGAAGCCATCTAGAATTACCAGAACGTTTCTTTTGACACACATTTACACAAGTCGATGTCAGCTTGACCTATTCTAGCAAGTGTATGCAGTATCCAGGTCAGCGCTTGGTGACATTTTTGCGCAGTACAGACAGTGTTACACAGAAGCAATTGTTTATCTTGCTGAACAAGTACTACAGTGTTGTTGAACAGAGAAGCACATATATTTCATCGGTGGATCTTCTGATGTGCTCGAAAATATTAAACTTTGTAATAAGTTAAAACAAAGATTTGAAATTGATTAAAGTGGCAGTTTATTTTCTTTACAAACTGAATTATTATTCAAGAGCCTTCTATACAACACTCTATCCACAACACATATATTGTATTATATGCATTTGTGTTTTACGTGTATTTATGTTTATATGTTATTTGTTATGTGTTAAGTTAGTTTATATTCTGTGAGTTTAAGGTTGGGCGGCGACTGGTACAAGGTATACCGAGTGACATTGGTCTTGTACTAGTGTTCTATAGGTACACATTTTCTTAATTGGAAATTTGTTAGCAACAATTTGCTGCTATTTTTGTTAGCTGTGACGACTGTGTTCATATTTGTTTTTGTAATATTTTTTATGTTCTTTATTTTTGTTAGATTTGTTTGTATAATTTGTTGGTCAACTCTTATACTATAGAGTACTTAGATTATAAAGGTGATTATACAAGCTCTTTATTAGAGACTTGTTTCACACAGTGTTGTGGTAAAGTGAAACTTATTTAGAGACTTCTTCCCAGTGAGGTTGGTACAAGGTCTTTGAATAATACTAAGAGGGTAAAATAGAGTGAGGTGACTATACAAGTCTATAGTACAGACTTGCCTCCCATTGAAGTGGAATAGGGTAATTATTTTATTATTTCAAGTTACTGATCTCATTAGACAAGATGTCTAGTTTAGATTACTTTATTGCACAAGGGAAAGCCCTTGATAAGACTGGGAAAGATTTAGAAGAATGGGCTGTTGCTCAATATGACAAAGCATTAGCTGCTGAAGAGAGAAAAGCTGCTGCTGCTGAAGAGAGAAAAGCTGCTGCTGCTGCTAAAGAGAAAAAAGCTGCTGCAGAAGAGAGAAAAGCTCTGGCTGAAGAGAAAAGATTAGAAAGAAAAGCTGATGCTGCTGCTGAACAAAAGAAATTGCAGATGCAGGTGTGGAGGCAAACAGGAAAGATTAGAAGCTGTGCTGCTGCTGAACAGAAAAAATTAGAAGCTGCTGCTGCTGCTGAACAGAAAAGATTAGATAGAGAAGCTGAAGAGAGAAAAGCAATAAGAGAACATGAATTTGAGTTAGAGAAATTAAGATTGACAAGTATGACTAATGTTAATCAGGCATCTGGTGGTAATGGTAAACCCTTTAATTATAAGGTCAAGGTGCCAGCGTTCAACTCTGCCAGTGATGATATAACATTTTGGCTTTCTAGATTTGAACGTGCTTGTCGAGCTCATAATGTTGACAAATCACAGTATGTGAATCAGTTGTCTGAAAATCTAAAAGGGGAGTCTCTGACTAAGTTATGTTTAGTTGAAGAGGCCGACAAGGATAATTATGATGCTATTAGGGCAGCTTTGATAAAGAGATATCAGCTGTCAGAGGAAGGTTATCGTCTTTTGTTTAAAACAATGAGACCTGAGGTAGGTGTAGAATTCTCAGAATTCATTTCAAAAGCACGACTTACACTCTCACGATGGATTGAATTATCCAAAATAGAGAAAACATTTGATGGTCTTACGGATTTATTGCTAAGAGACAAGGTCATGTCTTCGGTAAATAAACCATTCCTAGAGTTTTTACATGAGCGTAAACCTAGTACATTAAAGCAAATGGAAGAATATTGTGACCAGTATGCCACGGCACACCCTGACATAATTCTTAGTAACACTAACATTAAAGAGGGTATGCCAGTTGCTTCAGCAACAGAATATAATCATAATTACTCACACAAAATTCCAAAGAGCTCAAAATAAATTTGATAAAAAGGTTAATTGGAATAAGTATCAAAACCAAGGTAACCACTCAAATCAGGGTTCTTCTTCGAAGAACTGGAATCGGGCTGACAGTCCTCGATACGCGAGGGGTGCCCATAATTATAGAAATTTCCGAAAAGGGAGTAACTATAGGAACTACCCAAGTTCTTCATGGAAACAACAAAACCAACATTACAGGGATACTCATTATAATGAGCATGATGATTATGATCATGAATATTATCAGAGGAAATAATAATTATAGAGGCAATTATAACCGAGGTAGATCACAACACAAAAGACATGGTAAATCTCATTACCAGGCTAACTCTGCACAACAAGAGTTCCATGAGGCCGGTAGTCAGAATAATGATAAAAAAGACTCTAATAATGTAGGATGTTCTGCTTTCGATTTTGATAGAGCATCTCAGTGTTCGCAATGCAAAACATTATTCGATCCAACCACAGTTTTCTACTTTAAGCTGTGGTCACCCGCTTCCCGCTCTCCCTGCGTCAATCGCGCATAATGGAAGGGGTGCTCTTGTCTTCAATAGAGGTCTAATAGATGGTACTCCGGTATCAATTCTTTTCGATTCGGGGTGCACTACCATCGGAGTGAGGCAGTCGCTCGTAAATCCTTCTCGAGCCACAGGCAATGTAGTCAAATGTGTAACATTTGGTGGCACATTGGAGAAGTACTCCACTGCCATTATCAATATTGCTACTCCTTTCTTTACAGGAGATGTGCAAGCATGTCTCTTGCCGAATCCGATCGCTGATCTTATCATCGGTCGCATTCATGGAGTGAAAGAATGCACTCCACAGCAAATTTCTAATTGGGAAAATGTTAATATGCAATCTGCTAATGCAGTAATCACTAGGGCTCAAGCTCTTAATATGCCGCAATCTTCACATTCTGAAGATAATGATGCGCAGATCCAAGATGATCCCTTGAAGATTTCCCATGATTCCTTTATAAAACAGCAGGAAGATGATCCTACTCTAAAGACATTCTTTACTCTGGCAACAAAAGGTGATCCGAATAAGGATACAAATCGTAAATCTTGGATTACGATGAGGAATGGCGTACTTGTACGTATGGTACAAGACTCCGCTAAATCCATTCATTCTCAAATTCTTGTGCCCAAAAATATGAGAGTTAAAATCTTACAGCACGCTCATGATTCTCAGTGTGCTGGACATATGGGTTTTCCCCGTACTAAATCTAGAGTTCTTGCATCTTTCTTTTGGCCTGCTGTGAATAAGGACATACGAATCTATTGTCGATCTTGTAAAGTATGTCAAGAGGTTAAATCCAGAGGTCCACGCCATGCTGCACCTATTCAGGCTGCAGACATTCCCATTCGACCATTTCAAAAAATGGCGATAGACATCATTGGTCCATTTAAGATAAAGTCTGCTAGAGGACACCAATTTATTTTGACGTGTGTTGATATGTGCACACGTTGGCCAGAGGCTGTTCCTCTAAAGAGCATAACTACTGCTGATATTGCAGATGCTCTTTGGTTAATATTTTCTCGTCTGGGATTTCCAGCAGAAATATTATCGGACCATGGTACCCAACTCATATCGGATACCATGTCTCAAGTGATGTCGACTCTAAAGATAGAGAGATCTCTGAGTAGTATTTATCATCCTATGTCCAATGGGATGGTAGAACGTCTGAATAGAACTCTGAAAAACCTACTAGGTAAGATAACTGAGGATCATCCTCAGGATTGGGACAGGGTTTTACCCGCGGCTCTCTTTGCATATAGAGAGGTCGCCAACGAACATACAGGATTTTCTCCTTTTGAACTTGTCTTCGGCGCGAAACCGCGAGTCCCTATGTCCTTACTTCATGATCTCATAACTGCTGATAATATTGTCGATGACACAAAATCCTCTTACGAATATGTCATTGCACTTAGACATAAGATTATCGAAGCATGCAAATTGGCAACCGCTTCTTCGGAATTTGCAAAACAAAAGGCAAGGGAATTTGCCAATAAAAAGAGATGCTTGCGACAACTTTGTCCAGGTGACAAAGCATTTGTCTTGCTACCTTGTAGGGAAAACAGACTTCTTATTTCTTGGAAAGGTCCGTACGATATAATATCAAAAGTTTCCGATGTTGACTATATCGTCGATATTGACGGGAAGCATAAAACCTTCCACATCAACATGCTCACGGAATTCCATGAACGTCCGGATTATTTACAACCTGTTTTCCAGGCAACGGACGATTTTCCAGTCCAACATGGACATTACTCATCACTGTCAGTAATACAGGATGAGGAAACGAGTTTCTCGGATGTAAATCTACCTTTTCCAATGATTCCGCTTCACTCTAATGAATCATGGAAAGATGTTGCGATTTCTCCTGAATTATCTCCAGGAGAGCAGAAACAAGTTTCTACTATGTTAGAACAATTTCAGGATGTCCTTACTGACATTCCTGGTCAAACTGATGTCATTCAACATGACATTATTCTTACTGACCATAATCCTATAAGAGTCAGATCGTATCCTATCCCGATACATTTTCAAGCACAGGTAGAGAAAGAGTTGGATGAGATGATAGAGTTAAAAATTATTGAACCATCCACATCAGCATATTCTTCGCCGATGGTTATTGTACGAAAAAAAAGACAATAACATACGTCTCTGCGTTGATTATCGCAAATTGAACCAAGTGACGAAATTTGATGCTGAACCTATGCCTTTACTAGAAGAGCTACTTATGAGACTATCGAATTCCTATTTCTTTACTAAACTTGATTTGTCTAAGGGATATTGGCAAGTTCCATTATCCGAACACGCCAAACCGTTTACTGCTTTTTCGACGCCTAGGGGTCTATTCCAATGGAATTTCATGCCTTTCGGCCTAATGAACGCCCCTGCAACATTCGTACGCATGATGCGTCGAATCCTATCTCATCGCTCAGATGTCATTGCATATCTTGATGACATCTGTCTTTTCAGTGATACTTGGGAAGATCACTATAACGGGTTAAACGAACTATTCTCTATCTTACGCGAGCATAACCTAACAGCGAAACCATCTAAAGCTTGTATTGGTTTTAGCGAAATATCTTTCTTAGGTCACCGTGTTGGTCATGGTTTCCTAAAAACAGAAGACCATAATACAAGTAAGATACTTAACATTTCTATTCCTAAGACTAAAAAGCAAGTGCGAAGTCTCTTAGGTCTAATACAATTTTATGGACGATTCATTCCGAATCTGTCCTCCATTATGTCACCTCTTTCTTCCTTGCTAAAGAAAGGGTCTCCTAATGTAGTCCATTGGACTCAAGAATGTCAATCCTCTTTGGATAAGGTTAAAACTATGTGTTCTACTTCACCTATCCTAGTATTGCCTTCTAAGGATAAGACATCTATTCTTCGTAGTGATGCTTCATCCACAGGGATTGGAGCAGCACTAATGCAAGAGTACTCTGGAACTCTGCATCCTGTGATGTATATTTCTCGAAAATTAAATGCCGCTGAGAAGAATTACTCGGTCCTAGACCGTGAATTATTGGCTATGGTTTGGTCAATCCTTAAACTTCAAAGATTTCTTCTTGGCGCGCATTTCATTGTGGAAACTGACCAGAAAGCTCTTACGGCTATTCAGAGTAAAAATCTGAAGAGCGCGAGATCAACTCAATACGCGATTGCTCTGCAGCCGTTTCATTTTTCGGTGCGAGCTATCCGTGGGTCAGAAAATGTGATGGCAGATATTTTGTCTAGATGCCCACATGATTCATAACTGTTAAGTTATATGCCAAACTTTGCTACAGTTGTTCCTACATTGAAATGTGTACACATATGTAATATATCATATATTGATTGTAACACTACTTAGCGGTTCATTGATGTTTATTCACCGCTGATTTTTCAATGTTTTTTCGTCTTTGATGATCATGATGTTAAGATATCTAAGATGAAATTTATGTATAAACTGATGTAGAAAGTGTGGCATTGCCAGTATTGTAGTATGCGTTAGTGACACCTCTCTGGAAATATTTATACTTAGAGAAATACTTTCTCTAAGATCATGAAATATATTCTCAATGCTTATCATCTGCGCATTGTTATTGGTGCGTTGTGAGCCTATTGTATGTTGCTCCTAGATGTATTTAAAAAAAAAGTATCATTTTTTTCCCGAGGGGTGTGGTAATCTGTTGCTTGCATATTTTGACGCACATATTACAAAAAAACGATATGGCTATTTAATATGGAAAACATATATTTGCATTCATTTGTGTATGAAAATGCTTCCTCTGGTAAAGATAGATAATTTATGATTGATTTACACTTTTGATTATATGAGTGATCGTTCTTGATATTGTTTCGGCGCATGGATATTGTATTCATGTCCGTTCTTATTTGTTCGGACCAGAAAATAGATTAATTTTGCTTGTTATGTTTATGGCCTGAATTCATGTGTACTACTTGTCTAGTGCAAGAAGATTCAGTCGTATATTGTATACCTTTGTATGTTCAGGTCGGACTATATTCTTTCTGCCGGAATCTAGCGCAGGTTTTCGTAGTCCTACTGGGTTGTGAAGAGTTCCGATAATGTCGCCAAGAATGGCTGAGTGGTTTTTCCATGGCTGGTACTGTTTAAGATTTAACAGTGATTCGTAGATGTTTTTCCAGGAGAAGTTTATGTCTCTGCAAGAGTCTATTTGTCAGAGATCCTCCTCATATGTGTGATTCGGACTCCAGGTAAAGCCTCTGTTACGTGCAGTCTTTGATATCTTACAATATTTTACATAGGTAATTTTTTAGTGCTTAAGGGAAAGTCATTATTGAGTTACTTCCCTTGAACTCCGCGGATAAATACATTTTACTGCGATTTATTCGTTGTTTGGGTAATAATAGATTGTTCTTGCTTCAGAATATCTATGGCCTGAATTTATGTGTATTGTTTGTCTGAGTAGGACAAGTCTGTCTTATATCTGTATATCTTTACATATCTAAGTCGAACTATATGTTCTGTTGTCTCTAGAGAGGTCAAAGGCTATTCGGCGGATGTGTGGCTTGAGTGGTGTGATTTGGCTTCGTCCTGATAGGGACTGTGTGTGTTTCCCAACATGGCGGCAGAGATGCCTTTAGTTGAAAATATATGTTGATAAAGTTACACCTAGAACACTTTAGTCGGGAAAGTGTGATAGGCGTCTATCATCATCAGTTGACAAGATGTTTGCCTATGGTGTTGCTTTTACCCCACTGTGTGTATGGAATTCAAAATTCTTGACCTAGGTGTTGTGTAGACATGGATGGAGTGTATAATGTGCGAATGATGATAAGGGTTCGTGTTGTTGACAAATGTTTTTTCTGTTACGTTATTTTATCTACAATATTCTCGATACAAATAGGTAATTTTTTAGTGCTTAAGGGAAAGTCATTATTGAGTTACTTCCCTTGAACTCCGCGGATAAATACATTTTACTGCGATTTATTCGTTGTTTGGGTAATAATAGATTGTTCTTGCTTCAGAATATCTATGGCCTGAATTTATGTGTATTGTTTGTCTGAGTAGGACAAGTCTGTCTTATATCTGTATATCTTTACATATCTAAGTCGAACTATATGTTCTGTTGTCTCTAGAGAGGTCAAAGGCTATTCGGCGGATGTGTGGCTTGAGTGGTGTGATTTGGCTTCGTCCTGATAGGGACTGTGTGTGTTTGCTATGTCGGCTTGATGCCTTGAAAAAGTGATCTCAGTGGTTTTGGGGAAAGTGATAGTCGTCTAGACCTATCGTGTATGCTTTACCCCAGTGTTTATTCATCTTGCCAAGGAATGGCAGTTTCATATTCCCTCTACCAAGGTAATCAAAGATACTCTTATGAACTCTCGATCGAAGCCACCATTGTCGATAATTACGATTTGAATGTTTAAGAGAATATATTTGGCTCGATGAAAAACGACTTCGATTCCTAGCAGCACTATATTCTGTAGAATGCAGTCTATTGTTCATGACCAAATCTACAGAGCAACGAAATGTTGTATGAATGACTAACTTTAGAACAGATTCATTATCTGTATTCAAACGTGAGTGACAGTTCACGAGTGGAGCCATCTTGGAACCAAAAACATGTAGGACTTTCAAGAAGAGAAAAGGGATGCCCGTATTATCGCTTGATCAGTCCAGAGATCACTGCTACACATGAGAACCCATTGTTAGCGGTTCAATATTATTATATGGAAAAATATGTGCTGAACATTATGTTGAAGAATCGTTGCTAAACGAGATTAGGTTTAGAAGTCATCTGAAATATTGTTTACAAGCTGACGTGCTCAGTCAGTGACGTCAGATGATATATGTATGGGCGATACTGAGTGCTTGGCTATTGACAGTCCATTATACCATTATTCTACATGAGTGCCCATGTAACATTGCAAGACCATTTGTCCACTGTACTATGATGTATTATGGCAACCTGTGATTTGTCACTATCTGTGCTGTCGAGTGTGTACGTCCAATTAAACTTTAGAAAAGGTACACAGTCGTTGGTGTCGATGACTTCCGGTCATACATGAGTGTGAGAAGAGAACATTTGTCAACAACACGAACCCTTATCATCATTCGCACATTATACACTCCATCCATGTCTACACAACACTGCGTAGGTCAAGTTGACATTCCATACACTACAGTGGGGCAGGCAACACCATAGGGATCTTGTCAACTGATGATGATAGACGCCTGTCTTCCCGCCTAGGAGTGTTCTGGTGTACTTTATCAACATATATTATATCCAACTAAATATCAACCTTATCAACTGACCTGTCAAGTGAATGCAGTATGTAGGTCAGCGTTGTTGACATTTTTTACATTAGACATTATAGAGTTTCACAGAACAGTTGGATCAATTCTTGTCAGTGTTAACAGAAAGACAGTATTTGTGAACTAAGAAGTCCTGGTTTCATCGATGGATCTTCTTGTTTGCCATATATGAACTTTAATATTTAAGGCCAGAATGTTTAATTGAATAAAGTGGCAGTTTGTTTGTTTTCATGAAAAATAACTTTGCCATTACTGTAAGACTGAGCCTATTTTGCAACACATACTATCATACACATAATTTATATATATTTATGTTTACATGTTATTTGTTTGTATAGTATGTTAGTTTCTATGTCAGCGGGTTGTGTTTAAGGTTGGGCGGCGTCCTCACAACAGAGTATCCCACGTCATAGAGGAATTCAACTTCTAATGTTAACTTGTAAGTCACAATTATTGTTATTTTTGTAACATTTCTTTGTTCTTTAGTTTTGTTTTGATTTTTGTACTTAGTTGTAACCTTTTCAATTCTGGTTCTATACAATTTATCTTATATATTGTGAACCTCATTTGGTGTAATTTTGCAAGAATTAGAAATACATTTCCCTTTGACTTAATTATGTAGCAACCGATCTATCAAGTCTTTTATCTGAATGTAAAAAAGTATATTAAATAGACACGTTATAATACATCCTACCTATCCTGTTCATATTCCTACATCGGCCCCATATCTGTCATGACTAAAGTACACAAACATTTGTAGGCTCTAAAAATCAACAACTTTCTACGCCTAAGTACGAGTACTACAACATTGCTAAAAGTCATACTATATGAATCTGTGGTTATTTCGCAGACACATACACCATCATTTATTCTCGTAACATACACTTGATCTGATTACACCCTATAGGCTATCTATATGAGATCATATTATAGTACCCTTATACTCTATAATAGATCCTATGCTAATAAATTCATGAGATCATACATTGATATAGTCAATTACCTCAGTTACATGGAGTAAGTCACATTTTTAACCTGTTATATGGAGGAGCATTGACACCATTATCCCTGCTAGAGAGACTTAGGGACTCAACTCGCACAGGTTCCTTCGAATCCCCCCACCATGTGATTGGTCACAATGTATATACCAATATCAGACAAGCCTCTAATAGTTAGGCGACAGCGTTTAAGACCAATCTTGTAAAATATCCTGTAGCCTGCAGGTCAAATCAAGTAAATCCTCTGAATATCTACTTTATGTCTACCTAAAATTATCTGAGCGTCTGACAAGGGTCGCGAATGTATCGGCTATATCGAGCAGCTACGATTCCTATCTATATACCTACCGTTATTTATAGACCCATCTAATTTTTCTATGTATCTAATCACCCTCGAAATGTCTGAAATTCTATCTCTATCTATCTCTATCTATCTGATTAGAGTGTAATCAGCAGGATGACTCATATCGCGGTCTTACTCTATTCTGTCTATATCTATCCCTTTATTGCATTATCTAGAGGCTGGCACTATCTGTTCTGCACTCTAGTAGGACCCGCGCTAATCTCATGTCACAGACCAATACATATCTTCTATTTGAATCTTCTAATCCCTATGCCTCGTGTCTATCCTATCTATCGTCATAATCCAGCACACCTATCAAGTATCCACGCGTCTCCCGTCCTCTATCTATCATTATCCTAACTAGTGCTTCTTATCTCTGTCAATCGCAAAATAAACTATCTGTTACAGATATCTGTGTATCAACCAAAGAGGTGTTCTGTCTCTGCACGAAACCCCATACACTCAAGAAGGTAACTTTTTTTTATACAGTCCATACTAAAAAATAATTATCAATCACATTCTCAGTAACTTTTACTCACTCTACCTATGTAGCACCCCCAAGAAGTAACCACCCCTGAACCCTTGATGGTCCCTACTTGCCTCACAGCTTCGCAATCTGTACGCGATGTGAAGTCCACTATTTATCCTCTTATCGCAACTTTATACTAAGAGGATCATACACTCCACTATCCGAGATTCACCCCTGGAGGGAGAATGACCTCTCACCATCACTACGCATGTCTTTGTTGCCAGATATAATGCTACTATCGCTGAAAGTCTGTCTCTACGGCCCATCTGTGCCATTCATTTCCTCGGTTTAGCTTTCACTCTCCCAGGACATTTTTCCCTAAAGTATAAATAAATGATACCTCACTACGTGAGCAAGTCACCTGCTCCCCGTTTGGGAATCAATGTCCCCTGTCAATAACTAATGCCAATACACTTCCGCTCCAACTCCATCTTCGTCCATTTTCACTCCTCCTTCTCTCAGCTGTCTAATATTCCTTAATCAAGTACTCTCTAATTCATTAGACGGATCCATGAAGTGTCTATAAATCATAGATGATCCCTCATGGTACCCCTCTCTCCCCCGAGACCCCTGTCAGCCAGACTTAGAAGAGAGTACAACAAGAAGATAGATGGCCGCCTCGTGTAATGAGAGTAATTCTTCATTCCGTGTTATCGCGATCTAAGGTGGATCTCGAATGAGAAGACTCATAAAATATATGTCCAATATCCCCCACCCTGGATTACAAGAGATGATATCTCCCACCCAGTCTCATCATCGTACTCTGGTCATCGGCCTCATAACACTATATCTGTGTGATCTGTCTAGTAAGCTCTCTCAAATTTTACTAAGTCAGAGAAACGTATATTTTGCTCTTCAGATGTAGCAACTTGTTACTACAGACTATTGACAGTCCCATAATCGAGCCATATTACAACATGCCGACCCAAGACTCTCAGGTGGCTGGTCACAAATGGGTTTTTCCCGTTACACCTATTTCCACATAGAGTCCCCGGCTTCTAAACCACAACCATAAAACAAATCCCACCTCCCCCATTACAATAATCTACTCATACAACAAATTAAACCCAACAACTGAACTAAAATCCAAAGGTTCACTATTATATGCCTATTATAATAACACCTAGGCTCCATATAACAATCCTTTTCGATCCAACCTCACCAAAATGTTTCGATAGGTAACATTCTAAATTAATCCAACATCCACGTACTGTCATAGATCGCAACTCCCCCCTCCAGACATCACTCATAAACTTACCCCCACGTGTGTAGACTTATATCCTCACATGAGGCTAACTTCACACACTGTAAACACTTCCCTTTCGTTGGCCAAGTATCACGAGGTCCTAATAATGTGCATTCTCCGCTGATAGGGATACTCAACCACCTACTTACTTCAATCTCTTTCTCCAGCCTAACAGAAACAGACCAATCTTTGCCCCATATTATATCTCCTTCAATTTTACCTAATACAAACCCAGGACACAAAACAAACTACACGATATTGCCTCTTCATGACGCACTCATAACAATCATACCCAATACTGATAATCGCAATGAATTACCCTACCTACTAAACCTTCCCCGTAACTTACTCTTCTATCTATCAAATAGAGAGATGTGCTGTGTTGCTTTGTAGTAAGCTTCTATAAAACGTTAGATACTAGAAACTCGTCTGGTCGAGCCTACTAAATAAGTGACTCTTAACCCAACTTATTTTTCTGTAGGAACCCTCCATCCTACCAAGATTGGGGATAGGGTTTTACCCCCCTGGCCCCCTATACGCATACACTATATCCCACGCTCAAAACCCAACATTCCTAAACCTGTCTCGCAGATCTGTACCATACCGGCAGAATCCGTATCCCCAACCGTGTTTGGCTGTACACCATTCTCCATCCCACTTGATCCTGACAATATTGACCAGCAGTCACTGGGAGCCGTTTCCAAGAACAACCTCATAACCACGTCTAACGAGTTACACTTCGTCAACCCGTTGAACCAAACATCTTACGAATCCTAGCTCGCTTCTGAATTTGCTAAAGCAGAAGGATCCAGAACTACAATTTGCCTTAATAATAGCCTGTAGAAACTTTACGACATACTCCTATGTCACACTGGTGTAATTCCACAAGCATTGTGTTTGCAACCACTTGTCGTGAAACCCTAGACGTACTTATTAGTTGGAAAGGCACCTCCCGTATGCTCGGCGACCACTCAATATCCGCATTAAACTAATCTATCGGTGTGTATACTACTATGATCTTTCGAATATACAACGCTTTAAGTGCTGTCATAAAGAACCTTCCTCGAATGTATAGAGCACCCCAACCCTGTATTACCAATCCCTACTTTCACACACCTCTCAACCTGTAGCCCTTCACCTCCCATATTCAAACAGGGTACTTAGGTATTACCAACCACCACGCTAGGACTCACTAACAACCATGGTTTCCCCCTAATAACCAAATCAAAAAACACTACACCTACCCCGTCATGATCTCTCACCCCTCCCCCCAAACCTGTTTGTAACTACAAACTTCACCCTACTCTAACACAACTCTGCATACCCAAACAACCATCGTACTACTGCAACAATATCCTCCCCTATCGAACACAAGAACTGGTCACATCCATGTTACCCACTAACCCCTATACTATACCAATCACAATCGACCTAATCATAGACAACCCTCCATACCTAATAATCACTTATACGCACTACCACCTACATCCATACTGTACCATCACTGACCCAACTTAAAGTGTCTCACCTCTTTAGACCCCTCCTAAGCACTTACCGCTCAGATTCCCAAAAAAATTCACCAAGGCTCACTACTAGCCAGTTGAAATACCCCCTCTCATCCAATCAAACGCCCCACACCCACCCACCCACTCAACCTCCACACACACTGCGTCTCCACTACTCTGCTCCACCCACCAAGCGTTCCCCTTCACTTATCCACCCCCATATGTTTCAGCCACTCTCACCCACCACATGTGTCAACGTCCCATCACCACTACTGTCCAAACCGGGTCTCCCGATCCAGCACGTACATCAACACTTTCCAGCCCACTTGACCAAATACTCCCACTATTCTCTCCCACGGCACCAACCAAACTACAATTCATCACTCTCACCGCTCGTACACCACATACCGACCTCTCCTCCCCCCACCCTACGCCCCTCTGACCCTGATCAGTATGTACACCTCAGTAGACGTACTACACTCCCTCTCTGCCGCCAAAAACCCCCAACCCACCCAGTGTCGTACTATGCGATCAGTGCTACGACCTCCCCATGAAACACCCCTCTCCCAGTAGCATGAACTCTACCAACCGCTCGCTGAACCTCCACACTTACATATGCGCAACCCACCTCTACCGCGAAACCATATATCAGCCATAAGCAAAAACATAAAAAATCCACCGTGTCCCAGTGTCATTCATCAATCTACATCCCTCACCCCCTCCTCACCCGCAACCCTCCCCCCTTCCACGCACTGCTGTCCGCGTGTAGCAAGACCTTTCTCATTCTTACTCTCCTTTCGCTGACTAGACGCAGCCCGATCCCCCAGACCAGAGAAACCTATGACCTCCACCCACCACTCATCCCCCCCCCTAGCTACTGTCAGTCACCCCCACACACCACCCCCTCTCGCCGCCCATCTCCCCACTCCCTCCAGACACGCACTATACTGTCACCCAATATCTTCACTCCCCCTCCCATCCTCCTCCCTTACCCTAACTGGCCACTCCCACCGCCAGCATCTTAACACCCCAATCTATTATCCCAAAAACAAAATTCCCCAAAATCCTGCACCAGAACGTGTCTCCCTTACTCATCTTACATCCCTCCGCAGTGTCCGACATCGCAATATTCTCCAAGTACTCCTATATACCATATACACCACGCCGCGCACGACCTTCTCGCTAACTGCTCTCATTCATTACTCCACATACGTACCACCCCTCACGCACCGCACAGACCCGTCACTACATCCTGTTGTATCTCCTCAGCTATATCGTCATTACGAGAGACAAAGAGATCACCGACCATCTCTCCCAACAAACTCCAACCCTACACAGAATGAACCTTCCTTCTGCCCCCTCCGACTCACCTCTCCATTCATCCCCGGTCTCATCGCCGTTGCCCTGCGCTGTGTGTTCTGTGTGTGTCGTACACACGCCATAACCCCCATCCACCATCTCCTCCATACGAGTCCACTACTCACACCATTTCACTCACCTAATCATCATCTAGTGTACTCAAACTAAACATATCACTAGAGACACGCCGACCTACACTGCGCCCGCTCCGCTTAAACCCACCATCACACTCACCCTCTATGCGCCCCATCTCCTACGACTATAAACCCCTCTCACCACCCACTCTAGAGGTCTAACACACGATAGACTCCTCCTCCGTCCAGCTCCACCCGACGTCTATGCAGAACACAGCCCCCTTGTCCGCGTACGCTCATCTCTGTCGCCATCTCGTCCCTCCTCACCGACGGCAGATCGACCTGTAGAACCTGATCATTCATCATCCTATTTCGCGCCGCGCCTCTCACTCTCGCACACGTGTCTCTCGCGCACGTCCTCTGAACAAGCATCAGTACAGCTCGGCTTCAGCTCACCTACCTCCGAGCTAGTCGGCCATCCACATGTGTCAATTTACGTCTCCGCAAGTCACACCTCTAGCACCTCCCTCTCCCGCTCACTATTCCCACCTACATACCCCTCGACATAGGCAATGACACTGTCTCTTCGCCCAGAAAATTATAAGTCACTCACATCCCATATTGACGTCTTGCAACCATACTATAGTCTTGCGCTATATCCACACACTCATCCACAGCAGACACGCACGACCGTCAGTTCTACAACACTCCAGGTGCAGTCGCAAACCCCAAACTTGCGGCTATCCGCTATATAAATGAACAACGACCCTGCTGATCCTTGACACGCGAGCTCACCACTGCTGTATATCGCTGTGTCTATAGCGTATCTACCCTATAGGATATTTACCGGATTCTCGCATACACTATTCTGCTACAGCATATCTACGCGTCATGCAAAGCGCTCCGAGTACACTCACAACTTGCGTCCACTGGCCCACGCTCGCACACCTTCAGCCGCCGCGGCCCGCGCCTCTCGCACGCCTACGCGCCTCCTACTCTCCGCGACACTCGCTAAAAACATACTGCGCGCACACCTTAGCTACGCGCCTCGCGCAGCGCACGCGCCGACCTCCCCACCGCTTTCCCACTCCCGCTCCGCCGATTGTACGTAACCTGTCGCCACTATAGAGCTGCGATCCATAGGTGGCCCACCTCCAGTGATCCTCTCTTTCCAGATGAACAAAACTAATACGTCGCCACACCTGCCCCTGATGTGCTTCACAGAGAGTCGCCCTTACGCACTCAATAGCTTCACCGCGCCGAATACACACTTCTCGCGCCGGTTGCACCCGGCAAGACGTAGCCTCTTATCGCGCACCCCCATAGCGCCCTCTACACTCACCTCTTAACGTCTCTTCAGTCACCCCTCTATAGTCAAATCGAACATCCCATCGCTCAGGAAAGAGAACTCCAGATCCTTCACTCACGTCAACAGAACGAGAGAATAGAGATAGAGATACCCACCAGATATAAGCAAATACAGACACGAATCAGACCCCTAACTCCGCACTCCTGACACCCTGTTCATACGACCATTAGATATCTATATATATACAACAATATAGTGCCCGTGTCATCTTCGGCAGTCGTTGCACTATCCCGAGATAACCACCCCATGTCAAATGCCCTCGTACATACATGTCTGGAGCTCAGCACTTCTCGCGCCCTCCCCAGTGACCACCACGTAGTGCCCCCTACTTCCATCACTCATCAACCCTTTTCCCCAGACCCACTCCCAGACACCCACACTCAAATGCTGTGCTACTCTCTAGACGCTTCATCAGATCCGCGTCCCATTGAACACCTCCCTCCCCAACCCTCCACACCATGACGTCACTATCATATCTCACATTGTGCCATGTCAGTACTGAGACTCCTACCTCATTACGCTACCACGCTACATTCCCCAGCGCGCAGAATTTCCACGTTCTTACCATGCCCGCTACCTGTCATCAAAGATTGCAATGAGGTCTCCCCCACTCACTCCCTTCACACCTACCTATATATTAGCCTGACATTGAGACCAGAGAACCGCCGTTAGTCAGTGGGACCGCAAACTAAGCAATTGCATCGCCCGGCACTTACGTGTTTGTGTCCCCGCACGATCGCTCTGTCAATTTTGTTAACATCATACACCGTCATACCCCCCACACTGCTCCGCGCCAGACAATTGCTATCCCTCCACGCCGAACAGCAGCAAAATGCAGCCCCCCATCTAAAATTCTCTATTACCTACTCAATCAACGATACCAAACCAACCACAACAAACCTCACACCAACAACTCAAATCACCCGCGCCCGCGCGCGCGCGCTGCCCCGCGTCCCCCCCGCACGCGGCATGATAGAGTAGTATCACTGGAACTTAACCACAAGTCCTGGACCCCGTCGCCACAGCAAGCTACACTCCAAATACTGTGGAAAGGACGCACTACCCTGTCCGCCTAAATTTTCCATACGCACCAATATCGCTGACTGCTCACAACTCCATTGTCCCCCGCACTCCATAGATACATGGCCGCTAGTATAGCAGCTGACTCTTACGATCTACCATATCTCGACAGTCTTGACGAACTCACATTGCAGAAGACCGGCTTAGATTTGGAGCATAAGTTGCATCTCAGACTCGGTATCCCCGTCTACAATGATCACACACTCCCACTACACTCCGGGTTAATCCTGTCCTCTATGCATATAGTGCCCTGCTCTCGGACAAAGGCCATACCGGTGTCGATCAAGCCGAAACAGGCAGACCTCACGCTTATACTGTTCTTCTCGCAGTGATTCGAAAATCTTCCCCTAGTTCCTAATGAGTCGTACCACGATCCATGTGTCTAAGATCCTAGGATATGTGGACTAGCCTGATTGCTCCTGTCGACATCGGCTGCGCCCGAATAATGTCTCTGATCGTTGATGGAGAGGATCTACACAAGGACTGGAATAATCTCAGTGGGCGATGAACTCCGATAAGCCGTAAGCTCTCACAAAATCATACTTCATCTCCGATGTGTTCATGTACTCACTGATTACTCCCCCAAAATGCCTTTACTGGAAGAGCTACTTACTCGACTCTCCAAATCTCATTTTTTCACTAAACTTGATTTGTCTAAGGGATATTGGCAAGTTCCTTTATCTGAACGCGCCAAACCTCTCACGGCTTTTTCAACACCTAGAGGTTTGTTCCAATGGAATTTTATGCCTTTCGGTCTTATGAACGCACCAGCTACGTTCGTACGCATGATGCGCCGAATCCTATCTTATCGGTCAGATGTCATTGCATATCTAGACGACATCTGTCTTTTCAGCGATACTTGGGAAGATCACTATTCAGGGTTAGATGAATTGCTGTCTACTTTGCGTGAGCACAACCTGACAGCGAAACCCTCTAAAGCCTATATTGGTTTTAGCGAAATTTCTTTCCTAGGCCACCGAGTTGGTCATGGTTTCCTAAAGACAGAGGACCATAATACTAGTAAGATACTTAACATCTCAATCCCTAAGACTAAAAAACAGGTGAGAAGTCTGTTAGGTCTTATTCAATTTTATGGCAGATTCATTCAGAATCTATCCTCTATCATGGCACCTCTCTCAACACTTCTAAAGAAAGGTTCGCCTAATGTGGTCCACTGGTCTCAGGAATGCCAATGCTCTCTGGATAAGATTAAAACACTGTTTTCAACACCACCTATTTTAGTGCTACCCACTAAAGATAAGACATTCGTTCTTCGTAGTGACGCTTCATCCATGGGATTGGAGCGGCACTAATGCAAGAGTACTCTGGAACTCTGCATCCTGTAATGTATATTTCCAGAAAACTTAATGCGGCAGAAAGGAATTATTCGGTTTTAGACCGTGAGCTATTAGCTATGGTTTGGTCGATCCTCAAACTACAGAGATTCCTTCTAGGCGCACATTTCATAGTAGAAACAGACCAAAAAGCTCTTACTGCTATACAGAGTAAGAATTTGAAGAGCTCGAGGTCTACTCGATATGCAATTGCTCTTCAACCTTTTCATTTCTCTGTGCGAGCTATTCGGGGATCAGATAATGTGATGGCAGACATTCTGTCAAGATGCCCACATGATTCCACATAACTATTAGGGCTTAGACTTCTTGATATGTCTAGTTCTATAGTAGTTCCTTTTCTATATCATGATAGATACACATTTGTAATTTAATAATATAATGATTGTATCACTACATAGCGGTTCATGTATGTTTATTCACCGCTGTGCTTTGATGATTTTTTCTTCATAAATCATAAATTTAAGATATCTAATACGTAGTGATGATATGAATTTTTTAGGCATTGTGTAATTGCCAGAATTGTATTATACTTTGATGACACCTTCCTGGAAAAATATACTTGTAGAGAAATAATTTCTCTCAGTTTATGAGACACATTCTCACCAGTCGCTCCATAAGTCGACTTAGCCTCATATTAGGCGTTATAGGTATTCCTGATATTTTCATCTGCGCATTATTCATGCGTTGTGAGCCTATTGTACGTTGCTCCTAGATGTATTTCAAAAAAAAAAAAAAAATGTTCCATTTTTTTTTTTCCCGGGAGGTGTGGTAAGACTGTTACGTGCAGTCTTTGATATCTTACAATCTTATACATAGGTAATTTTTTAGTGCTTAAGGGAAAGTCATTATTGAGTTACTTCCCTTGAACTCCGCGGATAAATACATTTTTACTGCGATTTATTCGTTGTTTGGGTAATAATAGATTGTTCTTGCTTCAGAATATCTATGGCCTGAATTTATGTGTATTGTTTGTCTGAGTAGGACAAGTCTGTCTTATATCTGTATATCTTTACATATCTAAGTCGAACTATATGTTCTGTTGTCTCTAGAGAGGTCAAAGGCTATTCGGCGGATGTGTCGCTTGAGTGGTGGTGATTTGGCTTCGTCCTGATAGGGACTGTGTGTGTTTTGCTATGTCGGCTTGATGCCTTGAAAAAGTGATCTCAGTGGTTTTGGGGAAAGTGATAGTCGTCTAGACCTATCGTGTATGCTTTACCCCAGTGTTTATTCATCTTGCCAAGGAATGGCAGTTTCATATTCCCTCTACCAAGGTAATCAAAGATACTCTTATGAACTCTCGATCGAAGCCACCATTGTCGATAATTACGATTTGAATGTTTAAGAGAATATATTTGACTCGATGAAAAACGACTTCGATTCCTAGCAGCACTATATTCTGTAGAATGCAGTCTATTGTTCATGACCAAATCTACAGAGCAACGAAATGTTGTATGAATGACTAACTTTAGAACAGATTCATTATCTGTATTCAAACGTGAGTGACAGTTCACGAGTGGAGCCATCTTGGAACCAAAACATGTAGGACTTTCAAGAAGAGAAAAGGGATGCCCGTATTATCGCTTGATCAGTCCAGAGATCACTGCTACACATGAGAACCCATTGTTAGCGGTTCAATATTATTATATGGAAAAATATGTGCTGAACATTATGTTGAAGAATCGTTGCTAAACGAGATTAGGTTTAGAAGTCATCTGAAATATTGTTTACAAGCTGACGTGCTCAGTCAGTGACGTCAGATGATATATGTATGGGCGATACTGAGTGCTTGGCTATTGACAGTCCATTATACCATTATTCTACATGAGTGCCCATGTAACATTGCAAGACCATTTGTCAACAACACGAACCCTTATCATCATTCGCACATTATACACTCCATCCATGTCTACACAACACTGCGTAGGTCAAGTTGACATTCCATACACTACAGTGGGGCAGGCAACACCATAGGGATCTTGTCAACTGATGATGATAGACGCCTGTCTTCCCGCCTAGGAGTGTTCTGGTGTACTTTATCAACATATATTATATCCAACTAAATATCAACTTTATCAGCGGCCATGTTATATTCCTGTCATCATATTTTTTGATCACTGTCAAGAGAACAGATTATGTATCCTACTATCGGGCAGTGGTATCGAGATCTTGTTATGAGGTGAAAACCCACTATCGTGGTTTATGATTATTATACAAACATTGGACATATTTCAGCTTAAGAACTTAGCTATGAAATGAAGGTTCGACCAATGACTTTTGTATGTTTACCGATCCTCATTGACGCGTTCAGTCAGTAGAGGATACGGCGATTAGTTACCAGAACAGTGAATGCTACCTTGGGTTGAATGATATTTCACTACTACATGAATGTATCATCCACGATTCAAATAACCAATGAATTTTTGTCAACATATATCCATGACTGTATCCGTGCTGTCCAGTTTGCGTGCCTTCATTAAACTATTGAAATGTCATAGGCAATTCAAGTCGTCATTGCATTACATGAGAGTGTGTGAGAGTTATTATCAAGTGGTCTGTTACACCGAACTACTACACCATTCGCGTTACTTGACACTCTCACTCAAGGTCTACATGACAGGTTCATTCGATGATGCAGAGGTAACTGAAGAAGACTTTCTTCAGTGATTGATCAGTGCATGGACCTAACATAACATCCGCATTCAGACAATCAAACAGTGGCCAAATACTACAACAACACGTTTTATTCTACGGACAGATCATTATTCTTACCGTAATCTACCCACAACACATTACTTCTGTACCTAGAATTTTAACGTAGCCACCGGTTCATTAGTAAAAAAGTTATGTGTGCTGCGTGGTAAGTGGTAGTAAGAAGGGCCTTCTGTAATTCACCTTTACATTTATCTCAGGAGCCTGCACAGCTGACCTCATTACATCAAAAATCACTCTAGGTGACATTCAACCATACACTACCATCCAAACTCAACTACAGATACATAAGCCCAAACGCGCCATAGCGTCAAGATGTGCGCTGGTCGGGCAGGTGTACGCTCCGTTATAAACCACTTCGTAAGCAGATTAAGTGGTAAATTTTTCTGCTTACCGTTCACGGCGATTTTTATAGTTGTGCCGGAGAAATCTTTTCCGTCCACTTTGTAGGGTCCCCTCCAGCAAATCTGCAATTTGATTACTGCTACTTGGCAGAAGGGGGAGTTGCACCTTCTCTCCTTACTGCTAGTTCTCGGTCCTTCGCATTGCGATTGGTTAATATTGGGTTTGTTTATGCCTAGCCTCCCGTTCGTGGGTCGCATTGTGGGCTAATTACCAAGCCAGTATTTCAGGCGTTGTTTTCAGAGTCTGTGACCGTTATGGAAGGCTGATTGTGACAGTGTCGTCTGCCTAGGATCGGTCCATGGTTCTTAGTAATGATTTGGAATGGACCTGTTAATAGGTCTTCAGAAGAGTAATGTGGCGGAGATATCAGTGAAGTTGACCGCATGCGGGAACTTTCCCTATAAGCAAATAATTGCGGGCCGAAAGATACTGATCCCAATTTTCTGGCTTTCTCCGTGCCAACTTCCGAAGATTAGAGGTGAGCGTCCCGTTATAAACCGCTCTACTTGCCCAATACTTTGGAGGGGTGATAGGGGCGGAAGTATGGATTATGCCTAGTGGGTTGAATATTCTAAGCACCTCCCTTCTGTCCACTTGCATTAAATTGTGACCCGTTGTCTGTGGAATTTCATGGCGGGAAGCCCAATTGTAAAGATAACTTCAGTAAAGCGTCCAGCTGTGGATTTTGCACCTGGTCGCTGCTTGGCATGGTATGGTTCGCCCCACATGGAACAGGAGTCCACTAAGGTAAGGTGATATGGGAGTTCCTCATCTTTGTTCTCAGCAGCAGAGTACCCCAATCATATCCACGGCGGTCATCACTAGTTTCGAGGAATGGGGTGATTGCCGCAAGATGTTGTTGTGCATCCTCCCCTACAGGGTCGCGGGGGTTAGCCCGTCCAGTGTTATGGAGTGCAACATATTCCGGGCACTGAGGCCAAGAACTGTGACGCAAACGTTTTTCAATGTGTGGCCGTTGATTGCGCTGGCCTAATACACATGAGTCGGTCAGGCGTCCTGATTACGTCGTGGCACACATCATTCCAATGTGTCCACTATAATGGGAGGACTAGAGATGGCCCGAATTTCAAGCACCTGTTTCCTATAGGGTTTTCAGGAACTACTAAAGTGGTTTGTGTTCCTTTGTCGCTTCATTACCAGCTCCGGCGGATAACTATCAATCCATTTTTCATATAAAGAAGTCACCCCTTGGTAGGTGGGGTTGTGAGTTCTAGGGGGTTAATTTTTTTAAAACAGGGCGGCCAGTGTGGGAATGCTTGCCATTTGGGCCCTGTCGCCTTCAATTGGCACGGGGCGGATATTGGTAGCAGGTTCCTTCTCTGCGTCGCTTATCATTGCTGTGACTGTCCTCTAGTCTGTACGGCCGCCATGACTAGTGGTGGAGTAGGTTTCTCCGAAGGAACAGACATATCTACATCCCAGAGATTAAAGAGTTAGATTAAGGTTGCTTGCATGATAGATAACATGCACGAATGCTATCTCCTGGTGACATATAACGAGCTACCACTTCTGGCTTAAGGTGCAAGTTGAGCAGGTTGTCAAGTGTGCCACATCCTTGTACGTCGGACCCTTGTGATGTCGACTCTCGTCTTCAGTTATCTCTGGTCAGGGGTTGACAAGATATGCCCTGCTGACCACCGCATCGAAGAAGCAAGTCCTGGTGTCATAAATGGCACTCCACAGATTTTTCCGTTCTACGAGGACTGATTCGGATGACAGGAGGATGTGAGAAAACGTTTATACCGGTTCTCGGCACGCTTCCGCGGGTGTACCGATTTTGTCTGCAGACAGGCAGCATGTTCGGGAGAAGGTCCTGCGCTTGCACCTCGATTAGTGGTTAGTGTTTGTTCAGAGCTAGAGCATAACTTGCACCATTTATCTCCCTGTCTCTGGTGTGGCGGCAGCATTTTTTCGTTGTTTTTGCTCCTTCTGTTAGTTATCTTGTTTTGCGTGTCTGTTTATGCGAAGATGTGTGGTCTGGTCTTTTGCTTTGTTGGTCTGGTTGGGATGCTCGAGCTGCGTTGCTTTGGTGTCCTGATCCGAAAAACTTCTTTCTGGCTCCTTTGGATACTCCATGAGAGCCATTTAGGAATCGCTCATTGCCCGTGTTATGAACTATATTCTCTAACCGAGTCAGAGCCGTTTTCACGTGAGGAAATCTACGCATTTTCAACGACATAGACTCTATTTAATTGCTCTATCACAATTATCTCCTTTAACCGTCATAGTTCTCGGTTTAAAGCTTTACCTAGAGTACTAACCCAAATATCAGTAGGTCGTCATCTAATACAGGCTGCAAACTGTGAGAATAGAATGTCTTCCGGCCTCCTTCCTATAACCTCGAAATTTTTCTCGGGACGCCTCTGACTGTAAAGCTCATTACCTCACCAAGCGACGCTTTTTTCAATGCACTGATTAGTCCATTCTTGCTCTCCGGCCGGAAGTTCATTAAAAACTCGTTGGCGGCTCCTCTGAGGGACGGGAAGTTTCAGGTTCCACTCCGTTCTTCAAGTCCAAACCCTGTTGCAAAGCGTTTCTAAAGCGGTCTTAAAAAAGGCGTCTCGTATCGGTTCCTTTCTGATAAGGTTCCAGCGGAAAGTTCATGGCAAAAAATATTTTTTGGGTGGCGCAGGTTGTGAAGTAGGAACACCATATGAGTGGGGTGAAGTACCCCTCTCATCAAAGTTGGAAGTGCTGCCTTTTTTGCCAGCTCTATTTGATTGATCTGTCCTGGATTTCAGTTGCTTCATCTTAGTGCATGCTCTGCTGGCGGCTTTCTCTTTTTTCGCTCCCTGCTTCTGACTGCGGCTTTTTCCGCTCCGCTGCTTCTGCTGCTTCTTTCTCCGCTGCCATTCCGCCTCCGCTGCTTCAGCTGCGGCTTCTCTTCCGCTCCGCTGCTTCTGACTGCGGGCCTCTCTCCTCATTGTTAAGTTTCTGCACTTCCATTCTCTCTTGCATGGAGTTTATCATTTCAGTCTCCTGCATAATCACAAAATTTCATCAGATTTTTTTTCCACTTAACCCGAATTCACGCCTGCCTCCATTTAAACTATTCCTAATTTTTGCAGCATCTGCCCATGATAGCAGTTTCTGGGTTTCACGATAGGGGAAAAATTGGCAGTGACCTCCAACGCCAATTTGGGATTTAGGACTTCGCACGAAGTAATTAATGCTCTTTACGAACCTATCCCAGAGTAGGTTTTCAAATTAGCAATCAAGTTCAAATAGTTCTTTAAAAATAATCACGTCACTCAGCGTATTCTGATAGAAAATTAATTAACAAGTATTATTCGAAGTGTTACTATGAAAACTTTACTTAAATATTATGATAACAATTTCTCCAGCAGTTACTGAAAAAAACAAATTTTCAGTTCCCTACAGTATCCTCTGTTCTCAAAAGTGTTTACTCGTCCGTTTGATACTCAATTTAAAAAAGTAATCACTCGTGCTTTAGAGATTTAAATTATTCCCCTATGAAATAGACCAAAATTATAGTAATAGTCAGTCTAAGAGATCATCCCTCGGAAATGCAACAATTTGCAATTATCGGGGAATTGTATGAGGGGTATGAAAATGTGATTTCTCCACACTTTAAGTCCGGGTTCACTAATCCCAGACGAGTCCACAATTGTGTGTGGTGAGTCACTGGGCAACTATACAGTTAGTTTTTGCCAGGAATAGTCTATGAGATATAGATATAATGGTCTCTTGAACATTGGCTCGTTAAGAAAGAATAAAGACCTAGTTCGAATACATTAACAAACTCTTGATAATGATCAACCGATCGTGGGGTTTATTAATGAAATATCCACACATATAGGGTTAGTAATGGTTAGAACGTGATGATGGTGAAAGACAGCGATTCACACAAAAACACACAGATGAGATAATAAAAATTTACAGTTAATTAAGTAATAGTTAATTAAGAATGAACTGGTGTAAAGTGAAATGATGAGGTGATATGATTACGTTGTACCAAAAAATGGTGATTACTCTACACAGTCCAT